>JAHWFP010055750.1:0-10973 GCA_023313725.1 Lithobius niger | reverse complement strand
ATTAATGGCCATAATGGAGCTACGACGTCTTTGGAGCTATACGACGTCTTAAGGCTGACCTCATACTTACCTTCAAAATTCTGAATGGTTTTCTGTCGGTTGGCTTGCCTTTTTTCGACTTAAGTACTGTAACCTGTACCCGGGGACGTAGCTCTAAATTGGTAGTCACTCGATCTAGGCTAGATTGCCGAAAAAACTTTTTCTCTGTCAGGGTTGTTAAAGCTTGGAATTCCCTGACTGAGCAAACTATCTCTTCACCATCTGTTGCAGCCTTCAAGCGTAATTTGGGTCTTTCTGACTTGACTTCGTTCCTAAAGAGGCCTGAACACTGTACTCTTTAGCTGCCACCAGCCATTTTATTGTTTTAAATTAAACCATTATTTTTTTTAATTCGTGGACTGGCGTAAGGAGTATCCTTTGCCATGTCTGTTTTCATTTCACCTTCAACTTGGTTTTTAAACTTTTTTTATTATATATTTTTTTTATCTTGTTAATGATTGACAATTGGTTTAGGCCAAGCTTTAAACTGGGATTCATTTTATTTTTATTTTTATTTTTAAGAAACATTGACAATGAAACAGCTGTTCCCCTCATTTGTCCCTCACGTTTGGCGATGCCATCGGGGGCCATTGTGTCCCTGGTAGATCTAACCTTGGTGGTAAGGCATTCGTGACCCCAACCCAATACCATCTACCCTTCCTCTGTAGCCAGGCCATTGTCTTCGTTTTAAACTCTTGAAGTCCTAAACTTCTGTAATTTTAAATTTTTTGTTTTAACTTCGGATGGCAGTTATTGACAACCAGGTCCTTGCCATTCCGGTTACGTTTGCAACGAACTTATTATTATAAATCTGAGGGTCATCTGATGACCACCAAAATACGTGACATCACACCAAAACTACAACAAGGACCAAATTTGGACCCACCAAATTTTTGCCGTAGAAAGTCGTTATATCAGAGCCAGAATGGATACCACCAGGTTTTTCGTCCCAGCCACCGGGTAGTACCTCCTTTTATAATTGCAGTGCCACTATCGTTTGGTATCAGAGTCGGACTAGGTAG
Organism: Lithobius niger; assembly: GCA_023313725.1. NCBI lineage: Eukaryota > Metazoa > Arthropoda > Chilopoda > Lithobiomorpha > Lithobiidae > Lithobius > Lithobius niger. The sequence continues at coordinate 9,912 of JAHWFP010055750.1, read as the reverse complement.
CAAAGGGTGCCTGTGCCATTTATAGAAAATTATAGGAACTCTAAGTACCAGGAACTCTAGTCGGACTGGTCTGGTGAGCATTCTAAGCTCCCCAAGCGTTGTCCAGGGACGAGCCCCAGGAGCCTTTGCTTATTTTGATATTCTACTGGCTTCCATTCGTAGTACATTCTTCAACGCACGTATTATATTTCAAGGAATGACTTTTTTATGAACTTCGTTCTTGGATGGCGGTGGTGTTGGGTTTTTTTTTGGGGGGGGGGGGGGGGCCCGGAGGAAGAGTTTAACAAAGGAGTTGAAATTCAAGTAAAGGGAGGGAGAAAGATAGAGAAGGGGATTTGTGCGTGAAACGAAAGCTCATCAGTGGAAAAGCATTCTTTTTATTCTGGGAGGGGTAAAAAAAACGGCTACCCAAGGGCGTCAAAAGTGTGGCAACCAATGGGCACCTCTGCCATGGCACTGTGGCCAGTCCGAGCCTGGCTTGGCTGTTTAGGTCACGCAATTGATTTGCCCACTTAGAGGCGCAGAAACAACCGGCTGTTACATGAATGGCAAGATGGAACACGAAAACCAACACTTCACGGTTTAGGTTGTCATGACGTAAGCGCGTCCGTCCAATAGCCGTGTGAATTGGCCGAGCACCAGCAGCAATGCAATGCAACGAGCGAGCCGACCCATCTGCTCAACCAGTTGGAACCGGATCGCTGCAGTTAGCTGGTCGCGGGACGTAAATCCTTGGCGGGACTCCTCTGCTCCAGCAGGTATAAAAGCTCGCTGGAACAGAGGATCCTCAGTTGGTGTTGAAGAGGCAACTCGAAAGGTTGTCTCTGTATACTCACTAAGGCTGAACGGGCTGCCAACCTGGTTAAGTGCCTAATTCTCTGTGCTGTGCTGAGTCCCCTAGCTATGTAGTAAGGAGTGAATTGGAATTGAGTTTGATACTTGAAACCTCTCGTCCACTCCCTGAGTAGTTTCGAACAACAATGACTTGGTGGTCACAAGTTTGGATTACGAACTTGGTGGCAGGCATTTTGGGTGACGTAACACTATAGTGGAAACTTTGCCCTTGAAAAGGTTTTGGTGAGATTTATTAAATTAAATGAAAAAACTTATATCACACCTCCAAGAATGTTTCAACAACAGTTCACTTAAATTTTCGAGGAAGAAAACATCGTTCCTCTTCTTCAGAAGACCACACCACAGCAGAGAAAGTTCGTTCGATGTGCGCTTACTCCATGTTGCACTTTATGTTGCACAAGCTCCACTCCATGTTGCACAACACTCCATGTTGCACAAGCGCACATCGAACGAACTTTCTCTGCTGTGGTGTGGTCTTCTGAAGAAGAGGAACGGTGTTTTCTTCCTCGAAAATTTAAGTGAACTGTTGTTGAAACATTCTTGGAGGTGATATAAGTGTTCTCATTTAATTTAATGTGTCTGAATATTATCACTGTCAACGCCATTTATCGGTTTTTGCATTTGGTGAGATTTTAAATGACTCACTTTTAGTGCCACAATTTTTAGTGCCATAATTTTTAGTGCCACAATCGAAGCAACTACATGCTGCAGGAGGTTCTAGTTCATACTTTCAGCTTTACTGCGTCATTCACTAACTCCATCCGTTAGTTGAACATTTGCAGTGGAAAATGCCTTGATCTTGTTAGCTAATTAGTTTAAATGAGCTTTCAATTAAGTAAAAGCTTTAGAAAACAATAATTAGGTCCCCAATGAGATTACCAACCAAGCACTCGTATCAAACAAGTCATGCAGTTAACTTTTAGTTTTCGTACTTCTGCGCAAGCGAGGCAGTTTAATTCTATAGAGGTATTAGGTACAACAACGTACTGTTGGGTTAAGCCTGTTAGTCGACGACGAAGCTCATTACAAAAGTGCCTTTAACCCCGCCTCCCCCCCCACCCATTCCTTTCTCCCAGAAAAGTTAAAAGAGTGTAACGATATAATTTGCCGACGAGTTTACATCCACATCAACGCTTCACGTGTTAGTTTAAGGTGATTTCGTCTTGAGGGTTAGTGAAACAAGACACCTAGACGTAAGCACACGAGGTGTCGAACAAATGGAAACTACGTGTAGGTCTTGGAGAGAATGGGTAGAAACAAGGCCAAGTGGGATTGGAGCTGCGTTCCTTGCTCACTATAAAGCAGGTCAGCTTTGTACTTTTCCGGTATTTGTTAGTGACTGACACGCCAGAAGCCGTCCAGTACCATACGGCCTGAGAACCGAAGGGAATTACTGGTACTATCTGAAGAAACTGTACGCGGGAATTTCGTATTTTACTCAAGCTGTCTATTTTAAGTTTTAAACAATGGAAAAATAACTAAGCATAACAATTAAAGTGACACTATCGCCGAATGAAAACCGGTTTCATGAAAGTTCAGTGTGTGTCGAAAAAAAGTTGTTGTTTATCCCAACAAGCAACTGTAGTTATCACCCAATTTCAAGATCTCAGTCCTCCTTTAACAATGGGACATGACGATATTGCAACAATGGTTTAGGACTGAGATGCAAAAGGATGAGTGATATCGGATATCACGCCTGTTCTTGGGTATCACTCCTGCTTATGAATTAAAGAACATCACGCTTGCTCCAGATGTTGAAAAGGACGTTACGGTCTCGATTAAAATTAAGAACAGCACCACGAAGAGCTTGTTTTGCTTAAGCAAGAAAAAATGCTTTCGTTTTGTTATTTTTTTCTCTTGTAGCACGAAAACATTAGGACACTGAACTGTAAAGGTTATTTACGATTCAGTACCGTAGAAACTCAACGCCGAATAGCCCCTTCAAACAACTTCTCCTAAAAAAATGTAAGAGAAGTTGTGTGAAGGGGCTGCTCTTCGTTGAGTTTCCGCGGTATGAACGGTGATGGGGTAGTTCGGAATTGAGTTACAATCAATAAACAAGAGCACAGAACCCTCCACTAAGCAAGGAATAACAATGCTGTCAACAATGACATCTTTGTCGCATTGTCGACCTTTCTAAGCCGAAGAACGTCAGCACGATTCATCCTTTGTTGTGTGCGTGCTATACTACTGTTGTCGGACTGAGATCGTGAAATTGGGTGATAAATAGGTTATCAGCCACTTTCCTCGGAGAGATCCAACAATGGCTCGGCCCTGCGGGCCTCGACATTGTTATATCTCACTCCTCGAAGAGGTGGCTGATAACCTATACTAACAACCCGATTGTTCGCAAGCATTCCGTCTGTCCCCCCTGCTGTCCCCCTTGTGGATGATGATTGTTGCAGTCCATAGGAGTATGCTCCTCCCTCCCGTAACGAAGTGAGTATATTGCTCTAAGGTGGCATAGCAGCGTTACATATTCGGTGCATTGGCTGGGAACCACTTATGGATGAATGGCGAACATACACTCATGCTTATATGCTAAAGCAGTGAGTCCGTTCCTTAAAGAGGCCTATTCACCGAATGACACGCTGCAACATCTAGCGCCACCTACCATTGTTTAGTTCTATGTAGCACGTGAGTTCAACAAGAGAAAGGCATGCGCAAAGAAGTTTCTTTTTACACAACAAACAAGCCGCGTGTCTCCTTAATTATTGAGTGTAAAGTTGGTGCATTCACGTGCACCAGGGAGCAAGCAGTCAAGGTTGACGATATCACAAGGTTGACGGTTAAAAATCTGCGTTTCAAAACGGTCGAAATATAGAAAAAAGCGCCCGTGATGTCGTTAGGCTTAGCTTTACCGTTTGATCTGTGGTGCACGTGGATGCACCAATTTTTTGGTGTTTTTTTGATATGATACTGACTACTATACATATACTGACTAATTCCGCTCATATAAAATAAATTATGCGACAGATACGAATGAAATTTGGTACTCGGCACTCTTTTAATTCCAATACGTGCCTTTTAAGGTTTGACGTTTGGGGAGGCATTAACTAAGATTGCAATCATTTATAATGCTATTTTTCTGTATGTTGGGAAAACGCCACCGGTGATCAAAATAAGCATTAGAACGAGTTAACAATGCAAACGGACTGCTAGAAATAATCGGCAACACAACATTGTTGATAAAATGCACGCGCTTCTTCCTTGAAGTAGGGCGCATGGCTTCGGGCCACTAAGCTCTAAATAAATCTGCAGTATGCGCTACTTATCGTTGAAGGTTGAATGGAAATCAGCAAACGCTTTAATTTATACGATTGAAGTGTTCACGCCAGTAAAACTTAAAAAAATTAATATCTCCGTTCGTATTGAATATTTTTTGACCAAACTGGGCCAGATAATAGATAACTGGGCGGTGGCAAAAATAAGACGCCACAAACAAACAAAAAAAAAAACTACAAAAGAAGTGATGTCTAAAACAAAACCCACAAGGTTGAATGAACCCGCCAAGTTTCAGCCAATCAAAGTAGTGATATCAGAGCCAAAAAGGCTGCCACCAAGTTACTACATTAGTTGGCAAGCTAAACCCACCAACTATTACCTCACACGTTAAATCAAAAACTTGACCATTGCAACCGATAGCACGCACACATTGGGGTGGTTTGTTAGTCTGTACGTACAGTTATACTTTTCATTGGCATCCGGTAAGGTGGGGGTGGGGAGGTACGATTGCCTGGGATCAACGGATTTAAGAGCAAATTTTTTTCTCTCAAGCTGTGCCAAAATATTATTAATTTGATTTATTCCTTTACATTTTGTTTTACAAATCTTCAGAATTTCCGACTGAGGTACATTTTTCAGAATGAGATGTTTTCATGGGTGTGATGGTGGGATGGTGGTTGTTGTCTCTGGGGTGGTGGTTGTCTCCTCCAAAAAAAAAAAAAAAACCGACCGTGGTGGTATTGGATGCCTAAATGTTTAGACCTATTTAGTAGATTTGTATTGCTGGAACCTACGTCGCTTTTAATAATAAGAGCGTAATCGGAGCATTGGTTATGATGGCTTTTATGTGTAGGGATTGTCCTCCGTGTCCTCAGGATTGCTTCCCACTTCCTCCCGCAAAGGGTTTTTTAGCGAGCGTTAACCGCACCTGGTCATCTGCCCGACGAAGCCCTATGGCCCTATGTCTGCAACACTCAGAATGGATTCTCAGGAGGTCACCCCCCGTTCCCCCTCCCCAACAAAGAAAGCTACCACACGAGACTTCTTCCTATCCCCTCATCTCTGCCAACAATTACACGCAGACATGGGTGGTTTGTTAGTCTGTACGTACAGTTAGGGCTCGAACGCACTAGGTGCCCTGGAGGCGCGGCCAGGTTGCTGTAGCTAATGAAAATGATTAGTGCGTGGATTTACATAAACTGTAAGCATTGTCATTGGCGGTCAGATCGCCTAGTGTGTTCGAGCACTTATACTTTTCATCCGGTAAGGTGGTGGCGATGGTTGCGGGGGGGGGGGGGGGGGGTTTTGCCTGGGGGGCAGTCATGGGAACAGAGGCTGAAGGGGCATGTTGCCCCCGCCCCCCCCCCCAGCTGTGCCAAAATATTATTAATTTTTTTTATTCATTTACATTTTGTTTTATAAATCTAAGTATTTCCGACTGAGGTCCATTTTTCAGAATGAGATGCTTTCTTGGGTGGGATGGTGGTTGTTGCTCTTCCTCCTCCTCCTCCCCCAGAAAATCGACCGTGGTCGTATTGCATGCTTGAATATTAAAACCTATTTAGTAGATTTTTATTACTGGGCCCTATATCGCTTACAATAACATATCAAAAACCAAAACTGGTTAAAGGCGCCGCCAAGAAACGTATTTCAACCAAAGTATCGCGCTACTAAACCATCGTTATTGGCGAAAGGAGATGGATGGAAAGGAAGCAGGCGCTGGAGCCGAGCGGCAATTGTGATGCTTTCAAAGTGTTGTAAGTGGCGCTTTAAATTTCAAACGATTCCCTTTCAGAAAACCCGATGCTTAGAAGAAGGCGGAAATGCAATAATGTTCCATTCGTACTTTTTTTTTATTTATTTATTTTATTTTTTCTCTCCCCTATTCTAGCTTGGCAGGGTACTTTACGCATTTCCCTTTTTTTTTTAACTCGCTCCCCAACTCAATGATGGAATACAGGCTCGCAGTAACTTGATGTTTCCCATGGCAACGAGGAACAAGAGGAAGACGAATGACCAGTTTCTCGCCATTTATGCCCCAAACGCTGGAATGCACGGTGCGAGAGATTATCACGTGGTTTTGTAAAATTACAGCGTCTCCTTTCCCATTCCTCTAGCGAAATTCAACCTTCTTTGCATGTCTTTTTTCATTCCTTACTGTTCTTATTTTTTCTTCTTTTTTTTTTGTAAATAATGTATATATTTTTTAGTCTTCCTGTTTCTTATTTGTTTCCTTTTCTTTAGGGGCTCACGTGACTGATGACCTAGTAGTTCTTGTTTATTACGCTCACCTTATACCCCTATCCTTCGCCATCCTTTTTTTTTTTTTTTTTTTGGCAGATGTACACAGTACGACGGTTAAAATTGCAGGGCTCGTTTGTCGCGGCGATGTAATAAAACCAACGAAATCAACAAAACAAACCAACCTTACAAAAAAAAAGACAACTATTCTTGCAGCCACAGACTCTTGGACTGACTGTCTCTAATTGGAGCGAAGCTCCGCTATGAAGACACTCCAACGTAATCTTAGACCGCGCATCACGCGAAAACCACAAGGAGTATCCAAACCAAACTTTGCATGCAGTAGCACGGGAGTCCGGACAAGGTTTATCAAAAGAAAAATCCGGAATCGGACATGGGGTTGAGGAACCATCAGGGTGACAAAATGGACCAATAGCAAGAGTCAAAATCAAAACAACAACGAGACGCGAAGCTGTTTTTAATTGTTCAAGGCAGCCGAGTGTTAAAAGATTGATTGTTGATGATAAACAGGCAGCGTTGATAATGTTGTGTGTTATGCTGATGAGGTCGCGCTCTGGTTTTCTGGTGAAGATCCTGAGGTCTGCTGCGTATGTGCTCAGACAGCGGTCGCTCGTGTCTCCTCTCTCCTTGGTGAGAGAGGTCTCTTGTTGGCTCCCTCCAAAACAGAGCTGGTAGTGTTCAACAGATTTCGAACCCGGCGTCGAGTGCCATTGTCTATCATTGTCGGCACCAATACTGTTGTTCAATTGGCATGTGTTAAGTACCTCGGTGTGCTTCTTGATGAAAGGCTGGAGTGGAATCGGCTTACTGCGGCACTTAAGGACAGGGTCCGGTCGAGGGTATCGGTCCTTAAGAGGCTTTCTGGGATTGATGGGGTGAGACGTGGCCCGCTTCTGGTGCGAAGTTCCACTCCACTTATGAGCGACTGAGCTACTGTGCACTCTGTGAATTCGTAATGCTAGTAGGGGTGGCGAGGATCCTGTGGGCAGCGTGATAAGAGATTATTTTGGTTTCCGCCCGGCACTACTTGGTGCCCTTGGCCCCTCTGGGTGGGGTGTTGCCATGTTGCAGAAGGTGTCCCATATTGCCCCATTGAGCGTTGCCCGAGCTCCGGTGGTTTGCCCCTGGGCATGGTGTCCCGGGTTGTCTGATGTTTTCGAGGGCACCCCTACTGGGTGTGATGTATTTTGCGATGCTTCGTTCGACCATAGGGACTCAACGGGAGGTATTGGTGTGGTGGTGCCGTCACTGAAGGTTTTCGTGCGCCGACGCCTGTGTGCTGTTTCCTCCAGTACTCTGTGAATTGTGTGCTGTCTCTGTTGCCTTCGACGTGGCAATAGATATGGACCTTCAGTCTTTTACGGTACACTCCGATTCACAATCAGCAATTGGTCTTCTGTAGCGTGCTGTGACTTCACTTGACCTGTGTGACCCAGTCGTCACTAAAATCTGTAGGAAGGTGTGGGCTGCCACTAGCAAAGGTCTCGTTCGCCTGCTCTGGGTAAAGGCTCATGCTGGCACCTGGGGTAATGAGCTGGCCGATGGTGTGGCTAAGGCGGCCTCTGGGCCAGATACTCAAGTTATTACCCCTGTTGTCTTCCCCAGGTCCAAGAGGGCAGGCCTCTGTGCCTGGGTTCACTCGGAATGGGAAAAGGAGTGGCAGATTGCTACCACAGGGCGTACCTTGTTCCAACTTCACCATGGTGTAGTGTTAGGTCTCCGGTTGACAACATTCCTGCCTGGTTGGGAAAGATCCTTTCTAGACTGCGAACTGGGCATTCATTGCTGCGGGCTCACCAGCATAGGCTCGGCTGGACCCCGTTCCTGGTGTGTCACCTCTGCGGGGCCATTCAAACCCCCGAGCATATTCTCCTGGCATGCGGGGTTCTGGGGACTCACAGGGCAGGCAACTCTGGATACATAAGGACTAGCCAATCGTTACGCGGTCTCCTCGCGGTTGGGGGGGGGGGGGGGAATGCGGTGCGACGGCTTCGTGCGGTTGCTAAATTTGTCAGAGCTACTGGAGTCTCGGTCTAGCTTCCCTTCTCCTCTGTGTCACTCTGCTCTGTCCTCTGCTCTCTGCTTTCTGCTCTGCTCTATGTTCACTTCATCTGGAACCTTTCTCAGGGTGTGTGGAACTTAGTTGTTGCCGCTGTGTTTTTCGGAATGAAGGACATTGAAGTTGTGTGTGTGGTTGTGTACATTTGTTGGATTGTTACAGTTTGCCATGCTGTGGTTTGTATGGTGGGCGCATAACTTTGGGTTGCGGCCCAAATAAATACATTACATTACATTACATTGTGGCGTTAGGCGGTAATAAACCAAATTCAAGATATTTTCACTTTTCGTCGACCGATATGGACGTTTGAGTACACCATTTTCACGGTTTTTTCACCACCTTTCGAATGGCGCAAATCCTAAGCAACTGTCTCTTATTGTTTAGAAATCATAAGGCAAATCCGATCCGATCCGATCCGATCCACAGCCAAACAGCAAAGAAAGCGGAGCCCGTTCCATTATGTTGACAGTGGAACTGATAACGGCCCTAGTACTGGAGGCTACGTTGTATAAAGGCATTTTTTTAATCATGAGTAATGCGTTGCGCATTGTCATGCAGTCCTTCGGAACAATCGTGTTTTCCATTGCACATCATACTGTGCAACGCTCTGGACAATACCACTCTGTTGCAAATCGTTTCTTGAACAGCATGAAGAACATCGTCACTTTGGTACAATGGTCGCTGATGAATTACACTTCCAATAAAGTGTCCATTGTATTACACTTGATTGTAAACCAGAAACAACTGAGCACGATAAGTTAGTTTAGTTTAGGGCCTATTTAGATAATTATTTTTTTTTTAGCCAAGGAGCGGTAACCCTTAAGGAATTTTCTTCCCCATAAATAGTTTAGTAGACGATGAGAAACTGCATTTTTATGTAGAGACACGCTAGTGTGTCGCCGCCAAGTATATGATTTATTGTTGTTGGAGCTTAATTGTTAGAACGTAATTGTTAGAGTGTAATTGTTGTCAGATGGCGGCTTACTAGGAGACTGTGTCTTTTACATGATTTAAGCATACTGGTGTAAATTCCCCATAAGGTAGAAATGTTTGGAAATCGTTGGAATGAGGTGTCTTGGGTCCAGTATCGAGGAATACCACAACATTAAAGTTTGGGAAGGTGTCCTTTGTGGAGAAAACGTGCCCTCAATAACGTTGATTTGTGTTACTGGCTAGCTAGCTATTATAGTATAGCTAAGGTCGGGGCACCCATGTTAATTCTCGTAGGGTATAAAAACATGTCTACAGTTCGTTAGGAAAAGTTCGCATATCTAAATTTTGTCCCACAGGTAAAGAGTATGGGCAGTGCCTTTTTGTAAAATGGGGGTTGCAGATAGAAGCACGTGGCTCTGAAGTGGCGCGTAAATGCAAAATTATTGTTGCAACCGTAGTTTGTATTGTTATCTTACAGGCTATTATAACAGGCTTAAGTGTTATACGCGCACCGCTTCAGTACTTCTGTACCGCAACATTTCACTCGAGTTTTAACAAAATAACTATTCATGCAATTA
>JAHWFP010055749.1:0-38610 GCA_023313725.1 Lithobius niger | reverse complement strand
GTGTATAATGATTGGATGCAGCAGTAAGGTTTCACGTGGGCTAAATAGTAAGGCAACACTGCAGTATCTGAAACCTTACAAGAAAGTTTATTTGTTTTGACTTTGGATAAGTTGAACCTTACCTTAAGCATCAAACGAGTTCGTTATTCCGTCTAATTCGTGCTACTTTGACGTTATTGTTTTCTATCTTTATCTATTTACGGTTTGCTGGAAACACACCCTTTAATCTCAAGTCTAGGTCATGCAGCTGGCGTTTACTGATTAGTCTTGTTGCATAATAGTGACCAATGTTTAAAACAATGTAAAACAATAAATCTGGTCTTTTAGAGCTTCTTAAAACCCCTGAACCACTTGACCATTTAGAAAAGGACTTATGAAACAGCACACCTGCAGAGAAAAACCTGTAAAATGAGCTAAAATCCAGCTTTATAGGGCAAATAGTTTGATCTGTAGAGAGCGTAGAAAAAAAAGTGGAAAAAACAGCAAGCCAAAAACAAATAACATGGTTTCAGCTCAGGTCCAGATCTACGATTTGCTTTGACGGATTTTATTTAATGAATTTTTGTATACTTGTTAACTAAGTCCAACAAAGCTTACATACCAAATTTAATCGAAAAATCATGGGAGGTTGAGGTCAAACGTTACAGTGAAGAGGGAGGATAATGCTTCCTCTTCACGTTTCCTCAAAGTGCGGATGAATTGTTGGCTCACCCGTATTGTTAACTTGTATAGGTTATTACCCGCTTCGGGCAGATGACCAGGTCGAGTAGTTAACGCGCGTTAAACCCTTTGAAACCCTTTATTACCCACTTTCCGAGTACTGAGTTCCTAGCCATGTTGAGCTCAGTACGAGGAAAACGGGTAATAACCTATTTAGCACCCAGTCGCGCACCGTTGAGAAGCGCATGCACTCTCATTGTTATTGCAACATCGTCCTTGTTTGCTGAAGGGGAAAATCGGCATTAGAATTCGTTTTTTGTGCAAACATTGTTGCACGCACAGTCGCATTGTCAAGATTTCTGAGCAAAAGAACGTCAGCACGATTCGTTTTTTGTAGTGCGCGTGCTGGCCCTTTGTCGATCTCTTCAGGCCGGGGATGTAAATCTTAGTACTCCAGGCCTGGGGTGAAGGTATCAAGCTTGCTGCATTGTTACAAGCATGTTGTGTAGTACTGAGATCGTCAAAACTGGGTGATAATTGTTCAATCTTCAGTCTACGTTTTGCGGTTGGCGTTTGCTGATTGACATTGTTGCATAACCATGTTTAAAACCAGGAGTGGTTAACGCTCGTTAAACCCTTTAAACCTTTTTTTTTTTTTTTAAATGTAAAACAACAAAACTGATTATTAAGGGCCCCGCAATTCCGGAATGGCCCGACCAATTGAAATTTTTATTTCTAAAAAGGACACATCTCCGGAAGTGTCTCTTTCAAGTGAGCTAAGAACCAGCTTTCGAGGACAAATGGTTTAGTATGAGTATGCCATTGCATAAACGTGTTAAATAAGAAGTCCACCACCACGACGCAAGCCAAAACTGAAACTCACGATTCCATCTTAAGTCCATATCTCTGACGAGACAAACCGGAAATAATAAAGTTGGTTCACATGTTCTCCAAGTTCAACATCGGTTACATGCCGAATGTCAGGGGAAATGCTGAATAACGGTAGAAAAATTAAGCATCGAAATTTCTACTTTTAACATAGGAGATCTAGGTCAAACCTTACAATAAAGGCTTACAGTAATAGACTACGAAATGCAATCGTAGTAGACTATTCGTATACTATAACAGAATATTGCCTAGTTTATGTATTTAAAAATGGATTTGTAAACACTAGGTGAACACTAGTGACTATTTGGTGTGGCGTGCATGTCGAGAATAATTTTTATGTCTCCTTGGAGGGTAGATTTCTTTAACGGTTTGATATTGCTGTAAATGGCATATTTAGAACTGGAAACTAATTACCAAATGGAATTTCTGAACTTGAACGTAGAGTCGGCGTATTTCGCTGTCTTTGACGTCATTTCTATCTCGTCCAATCACCTCATAGTGTTTCTCTAAATAGACGCGGAGCCAGGCAAGCTGAAAGTTTTCATCTGGGATGAGGTTCAAATCAAACGTTGTTAAACCTGAAAAGATGAAAAATAAATAAATTTCCCATTAGAGAAAAACCTAATCGAGGGAAGAGGGGAGAGGCAGGAGGGAATGGGGAGCCCGAGGGCCCACAAATTTTACGTTTAGCCACAGCCAGTCTACACCAAAAGCCGAAAGGGTGTTAAGAATGCTAAAAATGCTAAAAATGCATGGATTTCGCTAATTTTTGGGGAGGATGCGCACAACAAATTTTGAGGAGTGGGGTATGCTAACCCTCTCATTTTCTACCCCTTTTCCCAACACTCTCGGTCAGTACTGCCCTACACACCTACATTTGCAATAGCAAAATCGTGGCGTACCTTCTGAAACCAATCAGAGTCATCTGCTATTGCGTCAGTCCATTCAATGAAAAGCGTCTGTACTATAGCAGAGTTATTTCCGGTTAACGACTGTAAACGGGTGTGATTACCCAAGATTCCACTGTTGGTGACGCCATAACTTCCAAACCAAAACAAAGACATTATGGTGAAGCCGATGTAGCTTTCTCGAAGCAGACGATGTTTACTTTTTCGAAGCTACAAAGAGGTTTGGTTCAACTAGCAGTCGTTTTTAACATAATTAATGAATAATTAAAAATAATTACTGGGCACACAGTATTTACTGAACGTTACAATTCCCAGTATTAAAACAAAACAACGAATTTTTAGGAGATTACCCAAAATGAGAGTTGGTGATGTCATTGCCTCGAAACTAAAACTTTGCGTTTTTACGGTGACCGCTTGTTATGGTGCTGTCCGTCTAGTGAAACGGTGTGACAAACGTTGGGTATTTTCAGTCATATTGTCGATTGGATTTCAGCTTAACAGAAATCATCACAGCTTGACTAAAGACATCGTTTCACCTCCAGTGCCCCTGATAGCTAGCTCAACAATTGGTTGCAGGTGTAAGCTCGGTAGGCAATATGGGGTTATTGCCTTTACACTATATATATATACGTGGGATGCAAGAAAATAGGGTGGGTCTGTGGTTTTAACGAAAAAATGGAATCTTACCTGCGTACCTCTGGAAATGCATAGCAATCTCCCATGCTCGGTAATTGTAGCTGACAGCTTCATAGTCCACCATTCGGATAACACCTGTATTTTGAATACAAAATATGAGAGTCGGTAGTTGGTTCGTATCTCACCCTCATCGCCAGTGAAGTGAGCTGGTGCATTAGTGAAATGATACCAACATGTCCCAATGCACAGCAGGTTACCCAGACTGCCCAAGCTTTATAAACTACAAGTATGCGTACATAAAATGGCTACTAGGGATTTGGTGCACATGTAACATCATTGGAATAGTTGAAAGGTGCACCCATTCTACACACATTACCCGCTATTAACAGGAGTATATAAAAGTTCGTAGGAAAGAGAAGTAACCAGTCCTGCCCAGGTATTCGAAAAAGCATCAAACCTCTTTAAATATGTACACCAAACAATAGGCTGACTACGCTATCTTGAAATAAAACTTAACATTTTAAAAGTTCAATGTATGCATTAGTATAATAGAAAAACTCGCTGAGGATGGTTCGATTTGTATCGTACACAGGGATAGTGAGTGCCTTTCTCTATCCTGTAGCGATTTTTAGCGTATTTTGGTTAGCCCTAACTATTTCTGTGCAAATTAAATACCAATGTAAAAAAATACTATATTACGAAATATACTTTGTAACGAAATACTTTTCCTTCCCCAGTGCCACCAGACTAGCTTTTATAATCGAAATCATGTATTTTTCGGTATAATTTGGCTCAATAACAGTCAAAGTGTTAGTTTGTTTTGGGGCGAAAAAGTTCCGTTGGTCCAGCTAAGTCGATTACTTAGGCGAGGTTACAGATCGCTTGCAAGCAAAAGGTGCTTACGAAAATTTGAACTTACGGTACTCGGGAAACCTTGGAATGATAATATCCACTGAATATTCTTCCTTCATAGCATCTGTTACTGCTTCCAAAATCATTCACGAGCGTTGAAAGCTCTTGTTTATTTGTACACTGCTATTGTGACTGGTGTGTCCGCAAGTGTGCACTCGTGCTAGCGCATATAGACGCGATCTTGACTCGTTTCGCGTAACGTCACTAATGTCCAACCCCTTTTGGAGGTGTTGGTTCCGGGTTTTACGATCGCTCAAAGCCTTGGGCTTGAACCATTTACAGCAAACAAAGCCAATTTCACGTCGATTTTGGCGACAATGCCAACGAAAACATCAATTAAGGTAATAAAATATTATATTGAATTAAATTAACCGAAAATACACGTTCCAAATATCTTATTCAATCGAAATTACACATCCGTTGTACGTAATTGAATTATTTTTTAACGGGGGTTAGAACTGAGCGGATGATTTATCGTTTTAAGAACTGTTTTAGGAACTGTTTTGAGATGATATATACTTGCTAGGCCTAAAAGGGTTAACCTACGGCCACAATAAATAAATGTTTCTACGTTTTCATTTTTTTGTCACGGTTTTATACCTTATAACGAAAATTTGACTTTTTAAAATATTTTTTGTTATAACATTGTAACGCAATTGCTCTATAAGGAAATAACCCCCTCCCCCTTAAATTTTGTTATAACGAGCTTGTTTGACTGTATTACAAAGTACAGAGTCTAAATCTGTTGTTCATTAAAAATGTATGATTCTTTGGTTCAAAATTACAACTCCAACCCTGAGCTGGGTCAAAGATAACAGCTGTTGTCAACTCTTTTGTTAAAACAGCTGTTGTTATGGTATAACTAGCGGAAGCCCGTGCTACGCACGGGTGGGGTTTGATGCACCGTTAAAAACACTGGGACGATTTCCTTCCTCATGTGTTTTACGGAATGCGTGTATCCCGTCTATGTGTTTTTGCGTAGCCTGTCTAGCAAACGGTGTTTTTCGTTTGCTTCACTCCCTCATTCAGCGTATCCCTTGTTCCGGAGTCCATACACTTACATTACATATGATTCTTTCGTGCAAAAATGGTTGGAATACGCGTTTGTACATGTGAAATAAATAAATACGCCTTTGTGCATGTGAAATAATAAATACGCCTTTGTATGCCGGAAATAAATAAATAGGCATTGGAGACATTATTAGGGAGGATTAAACAAACAAAGCTTCAACAATCAGCAAGAGGGCGAGCGGGCTCATTGTTGCCACGGTAGCAAAGAAAAAAAGCGAGCGACCAACAATGAAAACGGATATGTGCTCTATCAATTACTTGCGGCCGTCTTGTGGCCGTCTCGTTGCCGTCCATCCTACGCGACAACTCGATTTTATTAATAAAGATTGGATGAAAAATAATCACCAGATTGTTGCTCTAGGAAGACACCCGAATCTGGTAAGCAATCTGGCAATTTTTCGTCATATCACAGACTGTTATGAACCCATTTCTTAGTACCATTTTAAGTTCGGTTAGTATACAAACACCTGTTATTTTGTAAATACGTAGATGAAAGTAATTCTACCTTATTGAGTATAATTTTAGTTCTGTGCCTTGCATAAAAACACATTATGGGAGAGTGAGGTGACCCCCCCCCCTTTTTGTCGATAGCACTCAATAAACGGCCCGGCCCACAAACCCATGCACTAGAAAATTACACAATCGCATACCTCCCCCCCCCTCCCCCCCCAAAAAATACCTCCATAAAAATACGCATAGGTGGGTGAAAATGACCATCTAGCAACATCACTGTAAAAAAAACCTGCAAAAAAATACTCAAACAGGAGCAGGGCAAAAGGGACCCAATATGCAGGGGTTTTCTGGAGGGTTGCTCAAAAAGGTTTGCTTTGCACTTTTTCTCCTACTACTAATATGTCCTAAATTTATTGCTAACTTATATTTATTACTTATGTTAGTTTTATTATTATTAATTTATTATTATTATTATAAATACCAGTTTCTTTGTTCCAAATGATGTTTTCTGCACGTGTGTCATTGTGACAGAGCACGCGATCCGGATCGAAGCTAAGCGCATGTTCACGCGCCTCTTCAGTTAATTGCTTCAGAGTTTCCTTATTTGGGAGTTCTTTCTTCACCCTAACAAAACAACAGTAAGTAATTTGTTAGCGCAATAATTTGTGCTATTATGACGCAAAAATCATTTCTATAGCAGGGGTCCCCAAGCTTTTCAACTGAAAGTCGTATTCAGCGAGCAACTTTTATAAAACATGGGATAAAAAAAAACTGTTTTTCTATAGTTACATTAACCAATAAAAGCTGCCTTAATACTGCATTGTTATAGTTACCTCTCATTTTTCTTAGGGTCTTTCAACTCCACGGGAAAATCATCCACCATTTTTGTCATCATTTCTATAAATTTTGAATTTTTCGGAAAGTTTGGAATCTCATCGACGTTAGCCGCATGTATTTTTGCAAATTCCTCAGCTATTCCCCTGTAAACAAAAAAATGGTTATTTTGATTTTATATCTACACACACGCTAGTATTTCGCCACCAAGTAACAGTAGATCGATGAGATTATTGTAGACATCAGATTGTTAAAAGATTGATTGTTGATGAGCATATTTTATCATGCATGGGGCCTTAGGGGTTCGGGCAGATGACCAGGAGTGGTTAATGCTCGTTAAACCCTTTCAACCCTTTTCCCATGGTGTCAATATATCCCAATGTGGCTGAAATCTGTCAAATTACGTAAAATGTAAGTAAAAAGTGAAGAGATAAACAAAATAACTGAAAGGAATGGGGCTGATTGAGTTAGCGAAGCGAACGAACATCGGCGTTTGTTAGGCAATGTGCACAAAAATGGGATAGAAGACACTTAAACATGTGAGGCATGGACGTTGACGATAACACCAATACAATACAATGCGGATGAAATCTTTCAAGTTGTGGAAAATCTAAGGGGAAAGTGCAGGGATAAACAACACAACTGAAGGGGGATGCACTGATTGAGTGAGCAAAGCGAACGAAAATCAGCGTTTGTTAGCCGGTGTGCACAAAAATGGGTTTGAAGAAACTTAGGCATATTAAACATGTGAAGCATGGACATTAATACCAATGTGGCTGGAATCTTTCAAATTTGGTAAATCAAAGTATAAGGTGCAGGGATTAACAAAACAACTCAAAGGGATGCACTGAGTGATTGAGCAATTCCAGCTTCTTTGTGTTGATTAAAATTAACCTCACGAGGAGGAACTGAAAGGGGATGCACTGATTGAGTGAGCAAAGCGAACGTATTCAATGATAACAGTATGTCGCAATTGCATTTGGAAGTGGTTTCAAAACCAGTAACACTCGTGTCGGTTTTTTCGTCTCCCATATTAAATGCCACAATTGGGAAAGGCTGATAAGAGTTACAGATTGGCTCATACATTTTTTAAAACGATGGAGGACAAATAAATCAAGCTTCATGAGCTTCTTAAATGCTGAAAAATTGCAGAATGGTTCAAAAAGTGTCAAGACGATTGTTGTCCAGAAGAGTTAATAAGGGCTCTTAGATGCTACTGTGAACGTCCAGTCAAAAGTCAAGATTATTTAGTTTTAATTCTGGATGAAAAGGGGTTAAATCGGCTGAGTTTTCGCAACTCAGTGAAAAGCAAAAACACCAGATTTTGCTTGACAGTAATAATACCCTCAACTGCCTGAATTAATCAGGGTTTTTTTTTTTTTAAGTTGTTACCTGTGTCAGTCGTGAGATCCGAACTTGCATTCTCTTGGTTTGAAGACGACCAACGATGCTGACCACTCGGCTGTACTTGCACGCTTTGCTCACAGTCTCCGAGGACCCTCTTCACAACTCTCGCGCTGCGTCTTGGAATGCGTTTAACCAAGAAGCAGCAATGCCAATTGAATGGCTTTTACGATAGAGGGTTAGGCAGTAGTTATTCATTTAAAGATTGTCACATTCGAGCAATACATGGAGGCGTACATGCTGCTTTAATTAATGTAAGCATTGTGAGGTGGTTTGGATTCTTACGGCTGTACAATCCGTTCGTAAGTCCTTACTCCAATGCTTAAAATGCAGGAGGTGGGATTCAAAACTAGTAGCTGTAATAGAAGCCCCATTACCAACAGCAAGAATTCACAATATAAACGTTTTCAGGTTACTGGACTCGACTTTGTTTGCTGAATCTGTGTGGGTAAAGCGAGATTACTTTAGCTATATACTTACTTCCAGATAGGTTCTTCCTGTAATCTTAAATTGTTGAGCACTTCTCCCTTGATGAATTCGTAACAATATCCTGTTTTAAATGTAGCCAGGAGCTTCGGGGCACAATCTCTGGGTTGCAGATACTATGACAAATTTCAACAGTTAAAGATTAAAACAACAAATAGGCTTAACGTTTTATGATTGCACTCCTTAAAATTTATGAAAAAATTACAAAATAGAGTTGAGTGCTGATTTCCTGAAGCTATCAATAGTTGAAGAATAAACACCACGGTGTAATAAAATTTGGAATGGCGTAGGACCTTTATGCTTAGGTTTGACAGCACTATGCATAAAAATCATCGTAGCTATAACACATTTAAATTACGTATTAATTCAAGGAAAACTGTGCTCAAAGAGACAAACCCTCCAAACGGTACAGTTACAAGCCTAGAGATAGAACCAATGAACCGATTTTCATTTTTGTAGCTTAAAATGTAGGAATATATTAACAAGGATCAGGGCCATTTGAACGTTATTTTAACGTGACTGCAATATTCGTGGAGTTCCTATTCTTGGAGTGGAGAAATGTAAAACTTTAAAACGCTATCGTTTCCCCCACAATTGACATATCGTTTTTACAATAATAACGCTAATTTCTGTAAACAGACAACGAGCTTAGGCTTTGTAATACCAGGAACAAATGAACACAGACTGGGCTCGTTCATTTGTTCCTGGTAATACCGATTTCGCATTGGTAAATTCAAGTGGCCCTGGCAGTGCCAAGGAGGGCTGGGCACCGTTTTATTAACCAATGCGAAATCGGCCCGGCCTAGGTATTTCGAGAGCCCGCCCGGCTCACACCAATGGCCGAGTCAGGCACGGCCAAGACCGCTTTATTAACTAACGCGAAATCAAATTAGGATGGAGCCGGCCGGCGCGCTCAAATCAGAATGGTTTATGAATGGTGCTGCAGTGTAGCGGAAGAAAGTGGAAAGTGCCAACTGCCACAAACCGATGCGTGGCGGTGCTGTAAATCATAATCAGCGAGCCGTGGAATTAACCAACGCAAAAGCGGGCCGGCCGGACCACCACTGGCCCGATTGGTACTGGCCGGCCCGCCCCAGTCTTCTGGCCGCTTGAATTTACCAATGCGAAATCGGTATAAGGCTCGCTTCACACATCGCCACTCAGTGGTGCTTCCGAGAAACGCTTCTGGTAGCAGAGCATAGAACAGAGTTGGGGTATTCACACGTGTGGCGCCACAGAAGCCCTAAGTGCCACAGAAGATCAAAGTGCCACTGCCGAAGAAGCGCCACCGAGTGACTACGTGTGTAGGGGACCCTTAATCGATCGGTAAGGAATGAGCTTACCCTTTTTTTTATGAATTAAACTTTCTACTGCATAAGGAATACAATCGACATCGTACTACGACTTGGAAAAAATGCTGATGTCCAACTGGCAGTTCGGGGAAGGGGGAAAGTGGTGGAATTAAAAAAAAAACGTACCTTAATGCACGATACTTCCACAACCCGGTCCATGAAAACATCCCAGCTACTGTTTATAATGCGTAGCATAATGACGTCATCAGTTTCGTCGTTGTTTTTATAGCAACGGACCATAGTATTGAGCAAACCATGGTCTACTCCTTTAGGCAATTGCTGAAAAAAGAAATAGGATTTTTAACCTCTCATTACCAATTAACTCGGTTGTAACAATAGTAACTGCATCAGATACTGTCTCTCACTCTCCAATGTTAAAACGCACCCTTTGATGCGCCAGGGTGGTCACCCCCCCCCCCCCCGCCGCCCGGGGGGGCCCCCCCATAACTAATGGACTGTGACGCCGGCACCCTCTGGCGGTAATCATTGAAAGTAGGTAATATGTTTACCTTATATATTTACTATAGACTGAATAGTAGTGGCATCTATTAATATGATACACAACATCAGGGTTTAAAGGTGCGTTCCGCCTACCTTATAATTTATCAGTCTCGCACATTTTCGTATTTTAACAACACACTTTACAATTTTGTAGGCTAGTATTTTATAATTTTTCTTCGGTGACCTATTGGTATAAATGAATTTATTTTTTACCGCATTAGTCTTTTAGACTTTTGATCTCATGGTAATTATTAGCAAACGATTAAAAATTAGTACGTACATACACACAGATGGTTATTGTAAGCACGCAAAGGATCATACAATCGGACGATGTTATTAAATTAGTTCCCAGTATTTAACAGAAAATCCCCTAGACACCACATTTTAAAACGGATTTTTGGCAAGCCTGATTTCTAGCCTGATGCGATGGAAAGCGCATTTATTTCGTAGGTACTAACTTCCAGAAGGGACTGAATTGTAAGTGGTGGGCAAATCAAGCGTGAATACCTCGGTAAATGTATGACAATTGCTTGCAACAATTTCACGATTTGTGGTACCGCGGTGAATTGTTTCAAAGGATTAACTTACCGCACAGCAGGGGCTGGCTTACTTACCGAATGTTAACTTTCTCAGTGTATTTAACCCTCAGTCAAACACACGTATGTGACTTATCAGGAGCGCCACTAAAATATCCGTGGAAAACAGAATAGGGAGTGTAGCGTGTGCGGGTTCGAGGGGGGGAGGGGGGAGGTTCATGTGCGAGGAGGTAGGGTATGGATTAATAAATTTAAAACTAAATACTAAACACTGGGGGTGCCGGAAGGGAAAGGCGGGGAAATATTCAGACCCCACATTATGGGAGGGGCAGTGAGATTCGGGGGGGGGGGGGCGGTCGGGAGAGCTCGGTAGGGGGCAGGGATCTGTGGACGTGGTAAGAGAAATTGAAATCGACAGTTACTTTCCTGAGACGACAAAACACCGGGAGAGATTAAGTACGGGAAATTCAATGACCGTGTAGTATGCACGGGTCCAGCTAGTCTAAGTATACAATACGCTTAGTTGGGATGAGATGCGCATAGCAAAATTAGCAAAGCTGGGATGCCATGCGATAATGAACGAGGGCGAGCAGGTTCATTCTTGGCACGGGAGCAAAGAAGAGGGCAGTGAGTCGGTTAGTGAGGAAGTTGGAATTGGTGTTGGCGTTGGCGTCAGTGTCATTGGTGGTGTTGGTGCTAGTGTCCCTGGTGGTGGAAAGGGCTGTGCAGGGGTCAGGTCCTCGCCATTTGTGCTACAAGAAGGGGAAGGGGCAGTCCCCATAGAAGGGGTCACCGTGGAGGTGGTAACTGTTGGTGGTGGTTGTGTTGTGTTGGAGGAAATGGATACCTTGTTTACCAAGTTGACAGGTGTATTGCGTGGTAGGGTAGGATGCTTTCTGTTTATTTCGAGGTATTGGTGTGATTTGGGCGTTACAGGCGTACGTAAGGTTAGGTATAGTTTCTTAGTTTTAGGCTCAGGTGATTCAAAGAAAAAGTTCGATCGGCCGACAATGTGAACGGATGTGCCCTGTAACAATCAGGAACAACACGAAATATTGCTTCAATAATGCTGGCTATTACAGCATAGTTTCAAAGTTGGTTGAGTAACAATCACGTCATGCACGATCGTTGTGGCGGGCTTATCGCACTCGGTAAAATGGGAGACACTGACAGTTCAGCCACACTGAGAATAAGATTGGCGCCCGCCATTGAAAAAGCTATTTACTTCCAAAAGAAGACCAAACGGCAGGGGGTTTCAAAGGATTGAGTGAGCAGAGCGGGGATTGGGAGGGGGTTATTCAGAGCACACAATGGGGGGAATGCGGAGGGGGCAGGGGTGGGGTTTACAGGGGGTAACAGAGAGGCATCGGGGGGGGGGGGGAGGGGGATCTGACCACACAATGGGGAATGTGGGGGAACAGGGGAGGGACCATCAGCAGTCCATCAGTTCATGCCACCCAATAAAGTATTTCGCTCGCGCTTCGGCAACCTGCTAGATTTGCGTACTCTTTCCTGGTCAAAACCAATCAGACATTAGCTCGATGTAGCTCTGATCACTATTCCGGCAAATTAATCTGAAATACAAAGGATATGACCCACAAAACTATTATGTGTTACGCGCTTTTACGCATATCAACGCCAACCTTATGAATTTTCACACCTTTATTTTACGTCAGAATTGTTATCATAAAGATAAATTACCAGATAACGTCAGATATGTTTGCGATTGACGAATTGCTGTTGCATAAGACTGTTATAGTATTATTTTAATTTAAACTTGGACCAAATTGTTCGTATAGATTTTATCTCTCAGTAAACCACTTCGAGGAATCAAGTGTTGCCCCACGTGTTGTGAAAGCCATTCACTTTCGCGAATATTATGTCAACAGACAGATAACATATCGATAGCCTTAAATCATAGGAAAAGTAATTGACATCGTGTTTGAGCTTACAATCTATGGTGGTAATTATTGATTTGGAGCCAATGACCTTGTCCTTCACATTCGTTGCTTATCACGATAGTTTAAGGGTGGGTTTATTTGTTACGCTGTACAAAACTCAGCGAAGAACGCAGCTACTATCTCAGTTGGCCTTGGGCGTAGTAGATGAAACAGCGTGAACACAAATATTGTGACGTCGCAAACCGGAAAGATTTTCGTATTTTAACATCACAATTTTTAATTTTTTAAGCTAGTATCTTATAATTTTCTTCGTCTACCTATTGGCATAAATAATTTTAATTTTTACCGCATTAGTCTTTTAGATTTTTGATCTCATGTAATTATTAGCAAACGATTAAAAATTAGTACAAGCACACACACACACAGCTGAAACGTCATGGTTACTGTGAGCGTGCAAAGGATCATATAATCGCAGGATGCGATTCAATTAGTTCCCAATATTCAACAGAAAATTTCGTGGATGCCACATTTTAAAACGGATTTTTAGCAAGGGATTGACTAACGGTAAGTAAATAGAACTTTGGGACCGTACTTGATGTGGAGGATCGATAAAAATGGCATTGGGAGGAATGAACCTTTAACAGTTCTATTGCGGGTGCACTGGAATGTCACGTGATAGCCCGGTCCATTGGAGGAGCGAAAGAAAAAGACTGTAATTCTAAATTCTAAATTCTCAATATAAAAGGGACACCCGGCCTGCCTTATAACATTCCGCGTGCCAAATTACAGCTACGCGGAGATCATCATCCGAGCAATTACAGTGCCAAGGTCGGCTGGGGTGTTAGCTGCGTTCCACGCATAGCTGCTGTCTCGGTTGGCTTTGTGAATAGTACACGAGACAGAACCAAGTCAACGATTGCGTCGTAACAAACCGGAATGATTCTCGTATTTTAAAATCACAATTTATAATTTTCTAGGCTAGTGTCTTATGATTTTGCTTCGGCGATCTATTGGAATAATTAATTTTAATTTTTACCACATTAGTCTATTAGATTTTAGATCTCATGGTAATTATTAGAAAATTAGTAGATGTACACACAGAGATGAAATGTCATAATTATTGTACGCACGCAATGCATCATTTAGTGACGGATCGTTAGTAAATAAAGTTCCATTATATTCAACAGAAAATCTCCTAGACGCCACATTTAAAAAAGGATTTTTAGCATGGGAAAGACTAACGGTAAGGAAATAGACCTTTGGGGCCGTACTTGATGTGGAGGATCGAGAAAAATGGCGCTGGGAGGTATATCCCTTTAATATGTAATACCCAGGACAAAAATTTTATTACCATAAAAATAATTACTTGCAAGAAAAAGGGAAAACAAGCCAAACAGCGAAAAATCATACGCTATAAATAATGTATAGTACTACTGTTCACAATTTATTCACCTTTATTCACTTATGTTTCGGTGGAGTGGTATGACCCGGCTTCGAACTAGCAACCCAATTCGGCCATGCCACTCTTACGAAACGAATTGCATGAAGGTGGCTAACTGCACTACGTTATTTCTAGTGTATGATGTTCGCTGATTGGCTTGTTTCCTTCTTTCCTTTATATAGTTTACAACGATTTGTGTATTCAATTACTTGCACAGTGTAAGCTGGGGGACTACTTCATCGCCAAAAGATCACGTAAACCAATGATTTCTATCCAGCAGCTTACTGATTCAACTACTAACGGCATGAAGGAATAGTCTCCAACACAATTCCCCTTCTTTCCACCGTTCCTACTGAATCCTGAACCCATGCAGCCAGTTTTCGAACTTGTGTCCGGTTTTACTTTTGCGGAAAACGTATGTTAAAAATTACGCTGTATGGGGTTTGATGTAACGAATATGTATGAAAAATATCCCCTGTGCTGCGAATAGTCAAAGTATGTGCCAGTTCGCAAGACACGATCTTAATTCGAGGAAGGCGTATTGTTTCTCGAGCCAAGGCCAACTGGAGAAGAAACTGCAGACCTTGCGTCCTGACTCTACGCCAGTTCTGGCGCCTGTTATAAAGATAAAGCCTATTAGCATTCCTTTGGTGAAATAAGATTTCGGCGATGTTTAATCAACTGGCTGGAGCCAGGAGCTGGAACCTGCTGCTTCTCTCCTAGACGGCCTTGTGCAAACGATAGAGTGCAAAGCGAGAGTTGCAACTTGCATACTCCCACGTCCTGCGAACGTGTACGGTATTTATTCGCTCCTGATACAACGTGTTTCCTTCGTTTTTTCGCTGCCGTTCTGTACAACTTATATGCAGCACAGCGTCGCAGTTGTAAAATTAGTCATGTGCGTAACAAAAACCAAGCTGGGAACTGGGTTAAAGGCGCCTGTCCACTGTTTTGACAGCATTGCCCATATTCTAAACACAGCATCCACGTTCCAGAATTCTCCGTCATCCAATAAGTAATGTGGGTCACGTGATCTCGTTTTAATTATGAAAGTCGCGGTGCTGCTGCGAATAGTGTCGTTCCATTTTTTAATTTACCGCTTTTTTCTTTATATTGCTCGAAGATTCTACGGTGCTGCGTCTAGAAGTTGAAAATGTGAAAAAGTGCCTTTAAGCACCGCCATTTAGTTGTGTAACTAACCCCCTGTCCCTTCCTACCCAACTCTCCCCAAAATAATCAAGTGACCTATAAAAAAGAACACGGCAAATTATTAAAACATCGTTGCTTCCTTATAGCTAATAGGCTTTTTCGACGTAACTCAATGAAATAATAACATTTGATCGTCGCATTTAACATGCCTGCGTCTAACAGTTTAAATATTCCGTTGTTGCCACGACAAAATGAAGTCTCGACACCGTGTTGCATAAATGAATTTGCCTACCCTCGAACCCAATTCTCCGTTGGTTACTACTTAGACAATTAAAACGGCAGGTAAAAATGGGCCCAAAATCGCTACGCCACGGCAACATGAAGTCTCAACAACGTGTTACATGAATGAATAGGCCTACGCCTGAACCCAATTCTCCGTTAGTTACTACTTCCAAAATTAAAAGTGCAGGTAAAAATTAGGCCGATGAGCTGAAAATTTTAGCAAGCTATTGTAGTGGTGACTACCTTTAGATTACATAATACACATCGGCGTTGTAGGGCGTGTTAGAGGTGTGCGCCTCAACAGTAGTGAAAGTGTACAGAAGACTGGTTGAGTCGCTGCCAAGCTCCTTTGTTTTGTTTCAAGATAACTGTCGCAGGCTGTAGTGCAACGTCACTCACCTTAAACACCATTTCATCTTTTTTCCAATCAGGTCGAATTTTCTGTAAAACTTGCATAAATTCTTCTCGATAGTTTTCCGCAGTTACAACAACATCCAAATGAGGTATTTCATCCGCCATTTTTGAAGTCTGTTTAACGAATGAAGTTTTGCTTTTGTTCGACTCTTCAAGTCTGTCATAAATGTAATCATTGCGTGGAGATAATCAAGTAGGCCCTCTATTCGCTTATCAGGTTTGTTTGAGTAGATAAGTCTGACTCAAATAAACACTGATACAGAGGTAAGCCTTGGCACCAAAGGGACCATTCAAAAAGTATGTTACAAGCAGAAACTAGTCCATTAACTGGTCATCGTGGCTGAGCTCTCTGGTTGCTGGAGGTTTGCGGTTTGCGGATCTGGTCGAACCCCTGGAATGACGATCTTGGCAAAGTCCCCGCCCGGAGCGTGAGAGACTACGATGCTCCTTCAAATCCCTGGGTTGGGTCCAACCTTTACCAGATATTTCTTCTCAAAAAAGTTTGGTACCGTAATGTTCAAAATTGAGCCGGTTCAGCCACACGAGCATTAAATTGCTTCGGCTCAAAGATATTAAATAAAAAAAAAAAAAAAAAAAACGTCGACATTTCATATGAGAATAAGAAACTTAAAAAAGTTTAAACCATTGTTGGAAAATGCCGGGCTAAACACAAATTGACTATATTACAAATGTTGCATTGTGGTTATCGTTAGCGCATTGTCTGAGGAAATAAATCCGGTCAGTGGCAGTATGAGAGACTACCAGGCTCTAGGATTTATTCTGGTCTTCTCCAGACGTCACATTAACTTTGCCTCATCTGAGGTAACTGGAGGTTACCTGGTCTTGCTCTTCCTTTACTAGACTTCTCTTCTAAATCTAGATAGGATCAGTTTTGAGTCTGTCTATCAATACGAGCATTAGATTGCTTCCGATTATGTAACGCTCGAAGAATCTACATCATTAAGGACGTATGATGTGCGTGTGTGTTTGTACCTCTATTCCTCCGGAACCAAAGCACCTACAAAGATGGGGGAGTAGGACCAAACGAAAGATAATTAAATTGCGCACAGTATAGGGCTATTTTCATCACTGTAACTTGATATCACCCTCACAAACGCGAAAAACCATGAAAAAATAACGTCAATGTTTTTTTGTAAACCCTCTTCATGTTTGTTCATGACGTTCATGTTTGTTTCATGCAAATCTCCTCGAGCGAAGAGAGATGATCTGGAAAAGGATGCACGGACGACGTATTTTGCAACACACCACATATACATCTTAAAATTGGTTTTAAAACGGTGTCAAACATTCGTGTTTCTGAAGCACGGAGGTGCGTGGATTGAACGAGCAAAGCGAGCGATTTCCACGTAAAGTAAATCTTTTCAACGTGTGTCTCGCTTTGCTCTATCAATCTTTCATATCTCACCTTCGTAGGAGATTACATTTGACATTCTGCAGATGTTTCTACAAGTGAGAGATCATCAGAAAGTGAAATGCAGGACGTAAAGAACAATATTCTTAAAATAAGTAAAACAAGAAAACACATATAAAGTGTATACTAACACAAATTACAAGTGATGTGTGGTTCTTGTGGTTACATTGATTCAGTCACGTTTCTGAGGAAATGTTTGCGCTGGTTGAGTGAGCGTAGCGAACGAAAATCATCGTTTGTCATCAGAAACGGCGCTTTTCTGATAAATTGCTTGATCTTTTTGCTTGACTCCTTTGAAGTAAAAAAAATAATATTGGCCTTCTCTCGAGATAACCGATAACCGATCTCTCTTAGATTGTCTCTAAGATAAAATCCGCCATAGCTTACTAGAGTCCACCGCGGCTTACTAGTCTGCCGCGGCTTAATAAAGTCCGCCACGGCTTACCTCTAACCTCTAATTCTATCCTACCTCTAATTTTATCTTGCCTCTAATTCTATTTTATCTCCAATTTTATCTTAGAGTCCGCCACGGCTTACTAGAGTCCGCCACGGCTTACTAGAGTTCCCCGTGGCTTACTAGAGTCCCCCGTGGCTTACTAGAGTCCCCCGTGGCTTACTAGAGTCCCCCGTGGCTTACTAGAGTCCCCCGTGGCTTACTAGAGTCAACTGCGGCTTACTAGAGTCCGCCACGGCTTACCTCCCACCTCTAATTCTATCCTACCTCTAATTCGATCTTACTATAATTCTATCTTACCTCTAATTCTGAATTGACAGAAACGTTTGATTATCTGACTTTGAATTATAATTCTGATAGAAATTTGTCGAGCCATTGTTTTCAATAGTATTCTTCGTGAGTGGTGATGTCATGGGCAGAAAAGTTAACTAAAACAAAATTTAACTTCAGTTCGCTTACTTTCAATTCACTGAGACTGACCTAATCTCGCTAATTTTCGACAACCCCTATCGGCTTCTTCATGCTTCCAAGATTTTCCGGACTTTTTACTACATTTTTCTCACCCAGGACATTGTGTGGATTCAAATTTGAGCGGCGTTGATACCTCCCGTATTCCAAAGCATGAAGAAGGTGGCAGGGGTCGCCGGAAATTAGGTTAGTCTCCGTGAAGTGAAAGTGAGCCAACTGAAGTTAAAATTCGTTTTAGTTGAATTTGCAGTTTCACAGTATGTTACACAATGACGTTTTTGGAAAGTTAAGTATTTTTTTTTTCTAGATTTGGTGTGTGGATTTGAAACTTACGGAACATGCCCATTTTGCAATATATATAAGGTCAAACCAGGAGTATATAAATATTCGCATCAGTGGTGCTTTCGGCGGCCATTTTTTTTCAATCTAGTTGTGTATGCTATTTTTCATCCAAGATCCGGTTGGAACTGTAGTAGAACCCTGGATTGATTGGACAGATACATCAGTCGCATCGAAAGGTGACGTTACTTTCCCTCAGTATCTTTTGGAAGGCTCTATTGAGTTAGCTAACGACTTTCTGGTGCATTAAAGGTGCCAAACTGTCTGCAGAAGGAAGAGGTTTGCTGAGTTTGACTTGATAGTTTTGGAAAGCAAGATTGTTACGCTAATCGAGTCACCTAATCCATCCGTTGATGATGGTTTTGCAGTTGGGGTTTTCGATCCTTAATATACTAAATTCAAACGAATTGGACATTTTCCGCTATTGTTCATTGTTGAGGGACGGACAGAAGGAGTGAGAGCCCAGAAGATAGTTATACAGTCATGAAGTTGGGTTTAATAGTACACAATAATTCATACTTTTATGGTTATTATAAAATTTGTACTGTTAAAGGTATAGCTTTATAATAAATACACGTGTTTTTTTTATTTTATTATTCTCTTGTTAAGAGGTCTCGATTTTCATTGAAGTTCTGGATACAACGGTGGGAGCATCTTTATTTGTTTTCAATGTTCATTGTTCATTGCAGCGTTTATTTTTCTTTATACAGTGAAAATCATGAACTGACGTCGGGCATTTGCAAAGCAAAAATCCTTTCCTTGATTCTGAAGTATTCGTTTACGGATAAGATGGCCCATCTGAAAAAAAAAAGGCATGGTTCCATTATTAGTACCAGCGTTAGATGTAAAGAATAATATCAACAGAGATAGTGGAGGCCCATTCAAGTCCCCTGAGGGTTGAACTTAACTTAAATTGTAGGAGAATGTGCCCAACCGGGTCGAACGAAACCACAATATACGATAAGAATAATACAGTGTTAAAAATTGAGGAACGCCCTGCACCATTACGAGAGCGACTTTGCATTAGCGGTTCTACAAAGTCTGAATCTGTACTGGGAGAAAGAAACCATACATTTTTCGCGACCACAGCATTTCATAATTTTAGTGTCTATAGCTCACAAAATCCTTTGGCAATAAATATGTAGCAATGTTCTGCTTTTCATTTAACCTTCGAACTATTAAGTGATGCGATTAACTTGGCGAATGTTTTGGTGTGTTCATATCACTCCTTTGAAAGGCCGAACCATTCCGAACTTGGCGGCCCCTTTTACCAGTTTTGGTTTTTGATATGATTACTATTACTACTTAGCGCCATCTAATGGCATCTACGCACAAACTCAAAAGGTATGGGGTGCCCTTAACAGCAAGACTTGGCATATTGTTTTAAATTATAAATATAATTTGGCTCACCCAATCAAGTCATAATTGGCTTCTGGGGGAAGCATTCCACTATCTTCATATGCTGGGCCCTCTAAACCCAATAAGATCAATGAAACCTACAAAAAGATAGCATACAAAATTACAATAAATAATAAGTCCAACACTGACATCTGACACACTGACATCTTCGAAAATTGACTTTCCGACAAACCAAGCTGTTGCATTTTTTCAGATAAGATAATCAGATCAGATAATCCCGTGATCTGGTATAATCTGATCTTCGTCGGTTTTCTGGTAGGGCAAGCGGTCTATTTACCCCCATCACCTTCTGCCTCAGCTATGGAAGCTCCTTCGTGGGAGGGGGGATTACATTACAGTCCGACCTCAGCCATGGCATTTTCGGGAGAGAAGGGCCCTGTGATGTCTCGTGCTCATGTCGATTGTGGCATGTAAAAGAAACTAGGATTTTGTCTCTCTGTCCTTCTGGCGCCTTGGCTACGGCTGGGTGTGCGTCAAAAGCTAAAGCGTGTTAAGTTTAATTACCGGAACTCAGGGCCGTTTGTAATATGGTAGAGTTAGCTTGTTGTTAAGTTGGTTGTTATGTTTTGTCAGTTAAGTTAAGGGGAGATGGACCTGTTGAGTTTTTTTTTCGAAAATAAAACTCTCTCTCTCTAGCGTTGCTACAATGATGAAGCATTCCAGGTGACGTTTTTGGGTTAAAAAGGCTACCGATCTGTGACGTATGGATAAAAAGTCAAGTGACTTCAGCTTTTTTAGCCTTTTTTTTAATTTCGAAGGTACCCAGTCACATTACATCAAGAGGGAGAAAAACATTAAGGTATCGTCTTCATATCGCATAATACCCTATATAAATAGGTGCTCGAATACGGTGTTACCGTGAGTTAAGGCATGGTCTAGGTTGACCCAAGGCTGGCTGAGATACATGCTGCAGTTTGTGCTTCCCAGTAACAGAGCTTCTATCCTATCTGGTCTTGGCATCACATACCTAAAGTCGGAGCGATCGAATCATCGACTGTAATTGCAATGACAAAGTGAGCAACTCTAATTTTGCATGGGATTACACAAAGTAATCATAGGATTACAACAGAATACTACGTACTACTACGTTTTAACATGGATTTATGTGGTAAGGGATTGACTAACGGGAAGTGATAATGCAGAGCCTCGAAAAAATTAATATTTATCTTATTTAGCGGTTTGAATGTAAACGAAGTGTATAGAACTGGAAAGTAATTACCAAATGGAATGTCTGAACTTGAACGTAGAGTCTGCGTACGTCGATGTCTGTGACGTCATTCCTATTTCGTCCAATTGCCTCATAGTGTTTCTCTGAATAGACGCGGAGCCAGGCAAGCTGAAAGTTTTCATCTGGGATGAGGTTGTAATCAACCGTTGTTATACCTGAAAAGATGAAAGATGAATGAATGTCCGGTTAGAAAAAAACTTAGCGGAGGGGAGGGTGGATGGGAAGAGGCAACAGGGGTGGAAAAGGGTGGAAAATTTGATGTTAACTCAGCCTAGGCATTGAAGCCGATAAGGCAACAGAAATGCCAAAATGGGCGGTTTTTGAGAAGTTGGGAGAGAAGGGAACTCCATGTAACTCCACCATTTCAACCCCACCTCCATTCTCGATCAGTACAGCCCTGCACACACATAGACAGGCAGCGTAGATTAGAGATATCATGGCATACTCTTCTTAACCCACCAATCTAATCCATAAAAACGTTCCATTGTTGGAAACAGTTTGGTGCCTCCAATACACAGCAAGGTGTGAGCAAGCTCAACAGAACGTTCCGAATACGTATGTTGAGTGAATGTGACGTCACCTTTCGATGTGTCTGATAAATTCAAGAGTTAGTTAGCCAATAAGGTTAGGCTCTCGAGGGCTCTCAAAAATCTCCCACCTCTTCGGACTGTTGTGGCTGATGTCTCCTACAGTCCCTTCCAAATCCTCCAGTCATGTTGAGGTGTGACAGCATTTCTGCTCTTTGGAATGCTCCGTCGAGTTTGTACGGAGTTAGTCAATTAGGTATGGATTTGGTGGATTTGCTTTGGTGTTTTAGAAGGTTCTGATAGTGAAGAGAGACGTCTCTATCTGTACCAACAGCACATAATTTTTTTAAACACAAACTGCTATGAGCGAGCAATGGAGTTGAAAGATTGGTCACGGTTGTGGCTTTAACAAGGGGTTCTTTACGCCAGTGGACAAGCGGCCATATGGAATGGAATCGTTTGCCAATTAGAATCCGGATGACGTCACTTGAATGAAAGCTAAGTGCATAAAAGTGGCTTGCTTCCCTACATTGAAATAAGCCATCAGCGAAAATCATACATTTGAAATAATTTCTAAAGTGTGATTTTCACTGATAGGTTATTAATTTTCATATTTGTTTTATCGCAACTCAGCTACGTAACAGAAACTTACCTGCATACCTCTGGAAATGCATAGCAATCTCCGACGCTCGGTAATTGTAGCTGACACCTTCATAGTCCACCAGTCGGATAACACCTGTTTTTTAAAAAGAAAATTATAAGAGTCGGTATTAGATGTTATCAGCAGTATAATTATTATAAAGGTTCGTAGAAATAATCTCCACTCTCATCCTGTATAACATGTGATGGTGGCGGCCCTAGTTTTAGTTTGATTTTACAAAATAGCTGCCGTACTTGCTTTTCCATATTCAGTAATTAATTTGCGAGTGTGTGAGGCGCAAGAAAGTTGGTACCGTCTGACACAGTGTAAAGGAGGTGTAGAAGAAAAACAAAACAAAAGAAGCTAAATAAAAAGACTAGCGTTTTGATACTTACGTAAATGAGTCGAACGAGGACGATGGTGATAATGGTTAGGATGAAGAATTAGGGATATACCGATATTAATATCGGTATCGGTATTTACAGATATGATCGGTATCGGACAAGTATCGGTATTTATTTACCGATATTTTGCCGATTCGACCAACTTCTGTGCGTGCTGGCTACTCCGCCTGACTTGAGAGAAACCTTTCCTGCATAGCATCGTTTGTATCTCATGACGTCATCTGCACAGCAGCTTAGTGAATTCAATGCACGTGCATTGCCAGATTCAGGGTGGCTTCTTGGGATTAGGCCTATCTCCAGTGTATGTTGGGGTTATTTTTTACAGTCGAAGGTACACCTGTGGATCTGACACCACTGATAAAAAAAAAATAGAAATTTACTTTTCTTGCACACCAGTTTAATAATGATGAAATATGATTTTTGCTTTCTGACCTTTGACTTTTTTAAAAATCTGTATCGGTAGATCGGTATCTGTATGTGTCGGATCGGTGTGTGGGGGGGGGGGATCTATATCGGATCGGATCGGTATTTTCCTGTATCGGTCGATCCCTATGATGACCACAAAATATGACCACAAAGTACCTAAATAAGAAACTGGAACAAATGGCTACTGAAAAAGCGGAGAAGGTGGAAGCGAGGTTGTCTGCTGCAACCGCTCAAGTGCAAAAATGCCTCAAAGATGTTATGGCATCAATTGAATTCACAAATAAACATTACGATTACATGAAAGAAGAAAATATCCAATCAGCGAACTGATGAACTTGGAAAGCAAGGAAGACGCCGCAATTTTAATTACCGACAACAAATTATGGCCCTTGTTCACAAAACATGACAAAAATCAACTAAAATAAGGGGAGACCTCTACGTTACAATCAATCCGGGCCTGCCATCTTAAAAAGTATTTAAAAGTAAAAAGTCACAATTTGTCGCTTGTCAAGATTGTGGTCCCAGATTGATTGTAACTGCCCCTTATTTTTTGAATTGATTTTTGTTCTGTTTTGTGAACACGACACATAATTTGTTGCCGATAATTAAAATTGCTGCTTGTTTTATGCCTTTGCAAGGATTTGCTGCGTCAGACGGAACCATCTTCCTTGTTTTTCCAGTTCATCAGTTCACTGTTTTTGTTAGATATTTTCTCCTGCATTTCTTCGTGCTGTTTATTTTTTTATTTATTTATTTTTTAATTCTTAAGTTAGACGAAGCAATTTATTGCTCGTGTGGCTGAACCGGCTCAATTTTGAACATTACCAGACTTTTATGAGAGAAGAAATATCTGGTAAAGGGAGGAGCCAATCCGGGGAATTGAACCGGGAAACTTCCGATCGTCGTAGGGGCCGAAAGATTGTTCAGAGTTGTCCTGTATAGTTCCCGTAGCCGCTGAAGGAGCATGGTAGCCTCTCACACTACCCTGGCCGACAGTGCTGGCGAGGACTTTGCCAAGTTCCTCTTTCCAGGGGTTCGACCAGATCCGCAAATCTCCAGAAACTAAGCTGAGCTCTCTCACCGCTCAGCTACGATGACCACTAATTTGTGAATTCAATTGATAACATCTTTGAGGTATTTTTGCACTCTAGTGGTTGCAAGAGCCAGACCCGCTTCTACCCTCTCGGCTTTTTCAGCAGTCATTTGTTCCAGTTTCTTACTCCTTTGTATTTTATGGTCAATTCATCATTCTAACCATTATCACCATCGTCCTCATTTGCCTCATTAACGCAAGTATCACAACGCTAGCCTTCTTTTTTATTTTTCTTCTACACCTCCTTTAACATCGTTGCACAGCCATAATGATATTGATAATTATATAGAACTAGTTTTCACGCTATCGACTTAATTTACCGTCTTTCTGCACTACTGTTGAGAAAATCATAACGAAAAACCATAAAGCTTATTTGTTTAAAAAAAATTATTAAAACACGTTAAAACGCTACTCGTAGCCTTCACGGCCATAGTGAGGGCGACGCCATACAGCGAGCTGAGAGCGCAACAAGACAACTTGATTTCGACCACACCATTAGTGAACGGAAATTGTCTCTGGCCGCACAAATTTTCGTTTGCGGTTTCCGATGTTGTATGTTTAGCCGCAGCGAACGTGGTAGCGTGAGCGAGGCATGTAATTGGGAAAAAAATTGTCACCATTTTCAAAAAAAAACATTTCTTTTCTTTTTTTCCGTAAAATCTGCAAATTAGGATAAATCAAGGTCATTCGCTGTTCACGAAAAGGATTCGTAATTTTTTTTCCAAATTACGTGCCTCGCTTGCTGTGCTGCGGTCACTGAGGCTAAACATACAACATCAGAAGTCACAACCATAAACTTCACCGGCCAGACATAATTTCCGTTTATTAATGTTCTGGTCGAAATCAGGTTCTCTAGTTGTGCTCTCACTTCGCAGTATGGCGTCGGCCTCACTATGGCTATGAGTAGTGTTTAACATGTTTTGATAATTTTTAAAAATAAATAAGCATTTGCGCAGGTTTTCGTTACATTTTCTGAACCGTAACGACAAAAGAATTCGACAGGTTGGTGAATTAAGTCGAAAGCGTGAAAAGTTGCAATTTTGTATACTGTAATTAGCATGATATTTGCCATCACAGCCTTTATGCAATAAGTAATCACCATCTTCATTTTTTTTTTACCCTTCAAGCATGAGGGCATGTTAAAAGTAATCCGTTCGCTAGCAATTCGATATTCGCGTTCCACCCTACAACCGGAGTGGCTACACCAAAGCAAAAGCAGTTTGGCATGCACGCACGTGCGAGTTTAGGCTACTTAACAGAATTAAGAAGTGTTTAGAAACAAGAAATTGCGTACGGACTCTTTTAATGTTTTGTTTTGCACATTGTTCACACTACATCCTAAATTTATTGCAGGCTCGTACTTGCTACTCTTATTTATTATTATTAATTTATGATTATTATTATTTTTACAACTACCAGTTTCTTTGTTCCAAATGATGTTTTCCGCACGTGTGTCATTGTGGCAGAGCACGAGATCCGGTTCGAAGCTAAGCGCATGCTCCAAAGCCTCCTCACTTAATCTCTTCAGAGTTTCTTTATCTGGGAGTTCCTTCTTCATTCTAGAAATACAGCAACACATGAATCGTAGGAGCAACAACTTAAGCTGTAATACAAAAATCACTTCTGCAGCTGTGGTCCCCAACTTTTCAAACTGAAGACAATATAGCACAATTATTTATCTTTGGTGAGCCGAGTTTTTCGTTATCTGGCACCATCATCAACAAACAGCCCAACAAAAATTCCAGGTAGCAAATAACATTTGGGGGCTCGGCATTCTTGAAATACGTAGATGACGTAGTAATTTTATGTAAAACATTCTGATGCCATCACAGTCAAAATATGCTGGGGTCGAATGCGTCCAGAGTTTTAACGAGTATTTTTCAAACGTGTTGTCCGAAAGGCAGGTAAGTTTACAGAATTCCATGGAGGTTGCAAATAGGTGAGCTAAGCATACAGCTCACGCAATTACTAAAAGAGTTTTTTTAAATGGCACTTCACATTGGTGCACTTATGTTGTAGGAATTCGGCTAGACTATTAAAAAAATCAGTGGATGAGTTTGTAACATTTTCTAAGCTAAAATACTAGCAGTTGAACCAAACATCCGCGGATGATGCCAAAACAGTGTGCTCAGGAAGCGAATTCCAAGGGGCAGGTGCAGCTAGAGAGTTGCGCAAACCGGGTAGCTACCAGGGATGCCGGTTGGAGGGGGTTCCAAATTAAGATCAATTATACTTTATTATTGTTATTTTTTTTTAAATTAAAGAATATTAAGTTGACATTGGAAAATATCATTTATAATGGCTCTAGTCTTTATCAAATTGAATAATTATAATAATTCAAAAGTGGAAGACGAACATTTTGCTCCAGATACAAGACAAATGAGGTAAAAAAAATTAATATAAAAATAAAATGAATATTAATATAAAAAAATTTTATATAAAAATAAAATGAATAAATTTTAAATTTTAAAATGTGTTAAGTTAAAAAGTAGTGAGCGTAGGCTGTAGGTTTACCTATACATTTTAGTACATCGGCGAAATTCCATTGGTTTTATGTTGGAGTGGGGAGACAACGAAAGCTAAAATGAGACCAAAAATTGTAAAGCAATTGAATAAAAGTGTTGAAATGTTTTAGATTAAATTAAACAAGCTATGTCTTAAATTAAAGAGTAGTTTTTGCAGGGATACCGTTCCACTTACGCAGGTCGGTGAAATTCCCACATGTAGTTGAGGGGTGTGGAGGGAGGGGCAGGAAAAAGTCAGGTATTCCAAAAAACGAAGAGCAGTTAAACCGATGAGGAGGGGTGCCAAAAATTAGCTCGTCTAGGTGCAAAATTTACCTTGAACCACCCAATGCCAAGTGGGGGACCACCATTATGGAAAAAAGAAGTTTCAACGGCAATCAAATCTATAGTGTCCACGGCCTATCTTGAGTTCGCCCCAGAACGACACAGATAATCAATTGTACGTTTTTGGTAGTAGAGTGCCTTGTTGATATCCACGATGGTTACAAAAACAATGGCAGCCGTCGATTAGAGCCGCTCCCTCCCGACGTAGCCGCTCATAAAATACCTACAGGACTCAAGATAGGCCGCGTACACAATAGTAACAGAGTGATTACTTTCTAGGAATGTCCAAGGGTCCAAGCAGCTGGACTAGGTTCAACAATCGGCACCTCAATGGGCAGAAAACGGCGAAGAATTAAAAAAGTATAAAGGTTGCTAAGCATGAGACAGAGAATTGTTCCAGCAACCAAGAACTGAATGTGGTTTTACATTGCTGCATTAAATCAGTAAAACTGTCTTAAAAGCCTTACACTGCCGTGGCATTCTTACCTCTCATTTTTCTTAGGGTCTTTCAACTGTTGGGGAAAATCGTCCACCAGTTTTGGCATCAGTTCTAACATTTTTACATTTTTGGGAAAGTTTGGAATCTCATCCACGTTAGCCGAATGGATTTTTGCCAACTCTTCTGCTACTCCCCTGTAAAAAATAAAATTGTCATTTTGACTTTTTTTTTTTTTTTTTGGTTATCATGTAACTTCTTTTTTAAAGATTTACGGAAAAGTTTAATGGCATACGCGTCCATAGGCGTGGGAATGTCCACGCTGTAACTATCAGTTCCTATTTCATCCCTTGTCACAAGGTCGTCTGGGAGAAGAAGCTGTTGGTTTCGTTTCCAGGCTCCTCGCCAGTTGATTCACCCCCACCAGAATCTTATTTTACCACAGCAATACTAAATAAAAAGTGTCAACTTTCCTGCACACGCGTCAACTGGCGTTAAGCCAGGAGGCAAGACAATTGAATTCTACCTCAGTTGGCTTTGGCTTGGAGAAGCCAACACCTGCCCGGCTTTAAGTTCGTACAGTGTTGTTGCACGCGGAGCTACCGCATGCCTGGACCAATCGTAGGACGACTGGTATTTTTCGTACCCAGTTATTAGGTTAGGTACAGGTCATTTGTAACGCCGGATAGCCCCGAAAATAGTTATGACCAGTAATTCCGCAATTGGCCGCATTGGGTTGTGACCTAGCACGACAAATAGAATGTGCGGTAGTATTTTCATTGACAGTCTGTCGAGCCCTACGGACTCTCCTTTATACAAGGAGACTCTTGGATACAACTTGTGAAGCTCTTCTAAACCACCGAAAAATGTTTAACCTAAACTGAGAGGAATGAGAAAACCAGTTAAAAGTATTATAACTTTGGATTAGTGCGGGAGGTCAACCACCGGGCGCTCATATGGTCATTCAAATTGCTGCACTTATGTCGTAATTTGACTGGACTGAATACTTCATCTACACTCTCATCCCATGGACATTGGCCCCAGTTGCTGCATGGGTCAGCTAACTATTAAAGCAAAAGTATATAAAACCAGACAACAACATAATTTGCTTTTGATTAAAGTGTCTACTGTGAAACCATCTGCTTCATAGACTTCCTGTGAGGCTGCTGCCCGTTCTATCTCAATGTTGCAGATACAGTTGGTTTGTTAAGAGGAAAGCAATGTCAATACGGCGAAACGTATGACGCTGGAGGTGTCTGAGTCATTGGCAGAGATTATGGGAGAAGATAGTGACAGTATCTGTGAGGATATGCCGGTTCATGCTCTGGGTTGTGTTGTTAGTTCTCTAGGCACGAGTGACCTGCTGGTGGATTGGGTAAGTTAAGTTTTCGCCTCCAGTATTTGTTCCTGGATTGTGCGAGGGGTGACCAACAAAACTGATAAAGTGGAAAGTTTGTGCAATAGATCAATCAATGTGTAAAATGTGCAAAACCAGTATGAATAAAACATTAAGCGAATAGCATAGTCGGCAATCAACACACTTATATTTCGGTATCAATGAGAAATTGAAGCGATACCTTCTTCAAAGCTAAAATATAAAAGATAAAAAGTGAAAAAGTCCTCATATAACAGTATTCATGTTTTCGCCAGGTTGGCTTTGTTGCCCTGGATGCTGACACTAAAATACAAAAATAGTGGGCATGAGCTGAATATGCAATCGATGTTAAACAGACATAAAAACCTGTTTCATAAATAACCACGTCCTCCCTACATCCCATGCCATGATCCACTAGGCAAAACTATTCCATCCTCAACCCCCATCTCATACTTAAATTTGTCCTTTTTGATGTATCTGCCTGTTTTCTTACCCCACCCCCTTTTTTCTTTCCTATTCCTCCTTTGTTCCCCCCTCTCATTTTGTTATTTATCACTATTTTTTTAATTTTTTTTTTTTTTTTTTCTCCCCCCCCCCCCCCCCCCCCGACTTTTTCGTTTGGTTCTGCCCCAGTTGCTCCATTCCCTTGGTTATTCGATTGCTCCCACACTCTCTACCCTGGAACATGGTTTGTCACTTCCTCTCTCTAACCATACGTCACTTCCCTTTGTCATTCCACACGAACCCTCAAGCTGTACACACGTTCCTATAAGTAATCATAAATAATGCATCCAAAGATATTTGTAAACGTATCACCCCTTTTTACGTGTTATTTTGAAGAAACAGGTTTTTATGGCTGTTTAACATCGATTACATATCCATCTCATTCCTACTATTTTCGTATTTTAGTGTCAGCATCCGGGGCAACAAAGCCAACCTGGCGGAAACATGAATACTGTTATGTGAGGTGTTTTTAACTTTTTATCTTTTATATTTTATCTCTGAAGAAGGTATTGCTTCAATTTCTTGTTGGTACCAAAATGTAAGTGTGTTGATTAGTCGCCTGTGCTACTAAGTGTTTTATTTGTATTTGTGCAATAGAGTACAGGTGGTAGTTCTGTTGGAAGTGAAGCTTCCAGTTGGGGCAGACCTGCTGCTTCCTGCGTTTAGCTGTATTCAGGGCCCTGGCAACTCCAATATACAGATCCTAGCTAGGCAACAACACATCTGCAACGTTATTTAGGGTCATATTTTGCATTGAAAGCTGCTTAGCTAACACTCCTACACTAGTTAATTTTTGTCAGGTGGGTCATTGCACTCCATTTTACCACAATCTGTGTTTGTACCGCGTTATTATTTTCCCCCCGAGTACCTGAAATGTACCCAACGATGCCTCAGGATATTAGACACTTGCGCTATGGCATCGCGCTACAATGGTTTACGTCCTCGACAATTAAATTGATGTGATGTTTGTTGCCTAACTTGGCGCCACACTAGCGAATCAGCAAAATAGCATTGTTTCAGTTCGCATGTGATGGCTTTTTCTAAAATAACTATTGCAGATAAAAAATTTATTTCTTGAAAAGCCACATGCACACCTAGGAAGCTACGATTCGACCCTGTTACAATGATATTAGGTAGTGTAGAGAAGACAGACCAAATCCACAGAAGGACAACAATTTGTCTAGTCGGCCCCTCTCAGGGTCGAATTTGGCTGGGCCGAATTTCAAAATTTTTGAACTATAGTCAGGCCTTGGCAAGTCGAGGCTAAATTCCAAATTTGGTTTTAGAATGTTCACTTTTGACAGCGTTATAAGCTCTCAAGTTGAGATACCCTAGGCTGACCCTTACTGACGCTGGATTCCCTAACCCTCAGTTTTCCATATTTTATGTTAGCTAAGATCCTAAAAACCCTTTTACGACTGATAAAATCTTGCTTGCTCTGATAATAACGTCGGAATAAATAAGAAACAGCTGCCACTTTTAAACCACCTATGCCAACCAGAAACGGCACGAGCTAGCGCCACAGAGGGCTGTGAAGTCATCTTTCTTAAAGCCAGTTGTAGTGTGGTCATACCCTTGTGCTGCACCAAGCTGAGATAGCCCTGGGCAACGCTGTTTTGTTTCTGGCGCCTGCGCAGGTGAGGCAGACAGCTTGGAATGCGGGAAGAAAGTCATTCGTCACGATTCAAAAGGGAATTTTCTCAAGGCATTGGGAGTTAACCACGCGTCGTCTGCTTAAAGAAGGCTTTTTAAAAATTCATTTGGCTTCACCTACTGACGTCGGATGCCTCTTAATATTAATTCCAGTGCCTAAACTAACCATAAAAAATTCATAATTGGAGGCTGTACCATTCTTTTAAACTACTACACGATAACCACATCCAAACTGACTTTAACAATGTTCCTAACAATGGGGGGTACGTTTTTTGGATCACAGATGTGTAATGCAATAATTGCATTAGAAGTTATTGCAATCTTTGCTGTTAGTACCTCGTCAATACTCAAACCGAAAAAAGCACTAGTCAAAATATGTGAAGTGAATGCTAAATTTCACCTAGGTCAGTCGCATAAATTATTTTATGTAAGCGGTACAAAATTTTATTAGTATTTACTTCTATAACAGAACACCATTTTTTCACCTAGCAACACATTTTTTTGAGAGACAGTTCATGTCTCAGGGTACAAAGACTGCCCATTTCAACAAATTCTAGGCTACTTGACTGCATATGAAATTTATTGATCCTCACCATCGTAAAATTCGCGATATTACACTTGACGGGCAGAACACTAGCGTGGTCCTTGACTAATAAAAAAAAGTAAAAAAGTTTCATTAAATATTTGTTTTCAAAGTGGCTTCATGTGAATTGTCATAAGACAACGTCAAAAGATTAAAATTTCTCATACGTATCAGGTTGTCAACTTCTGCTCGCCAAACTGAGTAGTCGACTGTATGGTACTTACTTCCAGATAGGTTCTTCCTGTAATTTTAAATTGTTGAGCACTTCTCCCTTGATGAATTCGTAACAATATCCTGTTTTAAATGTAGCCAACAGCTTCGGGGCACAATCCCTGGGTTGCAGATACTAC
Source organism: Lithobius niger (assembly GCA_023313725.1). Lineage (NCBI taxonomy): Eukaryota > Metazoa > Arthropoda > Chilopoda > Lithobiomorpha > Lithobiidae > Lithobius > Lithobius niger. The sequence continues at coordinate 6,602 of JAHWFP010055749.1, read as the reverse complement.
GACAAATTTCAACAGCTATTTTTAAATTAACACTCCTTAAAATTGATAAAAAAAAAAAAATCAGGAAATATTAAAGGTGACGCACGGAACATGTGTATCAGCACAGCCGGCAGGCGGTGCTAATTAGAGTTCGTTTTTGCAAGAGAATTTTCAGAAGAACCTTTCAGAAGAATTAAATTGAATTTATTAAAGGTATACTTAACCACTAAGGTCATATGCCCCATTTAAAACTAACATACCAAACTAATCACCCAAACAAATCATTACACGCAACAAAATCAGCCAAACTACTTACTAAACAAAACCAAAGCAATAAACTTACACCACGACAAACTAAACGCTCCACCAAAAGACAATATGCAGCTTCATGGACTTACTCGGTCAGGAGCACCTGAACATTCCAGAGGAAGAGGAGAGTTGAGTGTTGATTGAGAGCATCAATACCTCAAAATGTTCTTCCCTATAGCAAACGATATGAGGGGCAATTTAGCTGGAGAAATCTCACCAGAAAAACAAGGATCTTTGACATGCCACAATAGACATGAGAATGAGGAGATTTGATTTGATTTGGTGGAGGAGAGTAGACGACGAGAGCAACAACTTAGCTGAAGAAATCCAAGAGGAAAACCCAGGATCTTTGACATGCCACAATAGACATGATTGATTTGATTTGGTGTAAGGAGCATTAAGGAGTATTAACCTCCTGTTAATTAGCCATTAGCAGACCCGAGGAGGAGGAGAACAGATGACGAGAGAAACAATTTAGCTGAAAAAATTCAAGTATAAAATCATGATCTTTGATATACCCCAAATAAGACACCTCAGGGCCCTTTTCGTCCCGAAATTGCCAGGGGGTGGCCGAGGCCAGGATCGAACCTTAACCTCCTGTTCAGAAGACAGTTGTGCTACCCATCTGACCACCTGAACTGCCCGTCGGGCTACCCGTCAAAAGGATTAGGACGAGGTCAGGCTAACAGTGTCATAACAACAAGGAAGCAAATGGTTGAAGCCTTTAATAACGGCCTAACTAAAATATAGCGAGTGAAGGACTGTAAGGCCCTACGTGACGGTTTGTGTCGTCAACCTGGCCATTTCTAGTTTTTAGTTTATCAGTTCCCGCTTCTTGTATGTTGACTTGGTGAAGGTTTCTTTCTGGCGCTGGTGACCTTTAGTAGTTCAATGCCTCTAATAAACCAAACCAAACCAAATTTGATCCTGGCTGCAGCCGTCCCAGGCATTTCGAGAGGAGTAGGGCCCTGAGGTGACTTGTGCTTCATGGGGTTTCTGTTTGGATTTCTCTGGCTAAATTGTCCCTGTCATCGTCATGGGGCAGATTACCCAAATTGGGTTCGTGCTCCCTAAAAGTAAACAACTACGCCGTATCTTTTTTTCTGAAATTTCTTGTGTATTCACGAACTGTAATAAGCACTGTCCATGCTAATGAAGTCTTGTGACTACTTGATGTGAAGCATCATAATAATGACCCCCAACTACGTGTTCCAAATTGTCTGTTTCCACCATTAGGTAACATTTAAGTTTGTAATAGTTGTAATGCATTTGTTAACTGCAGTCTAATTTGGTCCAAACACGAATGTTAAATTCGACCAGTGTAATAATTTCGATTCCGAACTTCGTAGCTACTTTTGTGCGTTATTTTAAATTAAATTAACTTAACGCTGATAGTTTAATATTTAATCCTCCAGCTGATAACCCATATGGCCCCAACAGCATAGTTTTTACGTAGGAATTTTTAAAACAAAAACTTACCTTAATGCATGATACTTCTACAACCCGGTCCATGAAAACATCGTAAATATTGTTAACAATTCTCAGCATGATGATGTCATCGATTTTATCGTTGTTTCTATAGCAACGTACCATAGTATTGAGCAAGCCATGGTCTACTCCTTTAGGGGATTGCTGCAAGAGGAAATTTTAGGAAGTCAAACGATTTTGCGGGAGCCCTATTTTTTTGGTCAGAATGACCACAGTTCTTAAAGGAAATGTTGATTGGTATCCCTACATCTAGATGCACTATGGCACCGCCAAGTTGACGCGAGTTCATTCATAATCCAATTAGAAAACAAAGATGAACTCATTTGATGCTTAAGGCTAGGTTTAACTGATCCGAAGTCAAAACAGCAATGGAGCTCACATAAACTGCAAGGTTTCAGATACTACGGTGTTCCTGTATACTGTTTAGTCCACATGAAACTTTACTGCTGTATTCAAATGTTTTTACCATTTTTACTTTTTCACACGATAGATCAGATAATGCTTGGTGCATCCTACTTGGCTAAACGAAATTGCTGGAAAATATTTAAATACTAATCATCTTAGTGTGCTTAGTACAGTTCTATAGATAATTCAGTGTTCGTGCAAGTCCTAGTGGTCGTAGTTGTTCCTTTGGAGCTAATGACCTTGTCCTGCACACTCCAGATTGTTTGTGGGTTCGTTTATTTGTTCGGCTATATAAAACTAAACAGTTGATCCTGGAGGCACCGAAGTAAAAATAAAACTAAAGGAACAAAGGAGGCTATAACGCAACACTCACCTTAAATACTACCTCGTCTTTTTTCCAGTTAGGTCGAATTTTCTGTAAAACTTGCATAAATTCTTCTCGATAGTTTTCCGCAGTTACAACAACATCCAAATGAGGTATTTCATCCGCCATCTTTGAAGTCAGTTCAACGAATGAAGTTTCGCTTTTGTTCGACTCTTTAATCCAGTCAGAAATGTAATCATTTCGTGGAGATAATCAATTACGTCATCTATTCGTTTATCAAGTTTGATTGAGCAGATTAGTTTGATACAAAAAGCACTGATAACGGAAAATACGTTGGGTCCAGAGAGACTATTCAGAGAGTATGTCGCACTCTTTATCGCTGATTTTCATCCCCCCCCCCCTCCCTTTTTCCATGTAACATTTTGTCGCATCTACTCATACCACCTAAAAAAAAGGTAATATGTCACATCGCTCCCACGCCCACAAAAAAAAAGAAAAAAGTAACCCCAAAACTGCAAAAAATAAGCTTTTCTTATGCCTTTTAAAGTTAAATGTAGAAGTTTTTCTCTAAACTAATTAAAAAATAGCATTTCGCGTCGACAGGTTCTCAATTGTGTGGAAAACGAGCCATAAATAATATTACTAAACCTCCAGCGTGAGAATTTATGCCGCAAAACGTCAGAAGTGGGGCCACTGACGACGCCAGTAAAGTCACGAGACATGAAAAACGAGTATCTGCCTTAAATTTTCGACACGTTTACGACTCGTTTACAGCACGTTTTCGAAACGTTTGACCAAGACACGAAATTTTGCAAACGAGTGGAAAATTAAATGCAGTTGCTCGTTTTTCATGTCTGGTGAATTTACTGGACTCGTCGCGTATTCTTTAAACCACTTTTAAAAGTGTTCTTTAAACCACTTTTGGACCGAAGATTTATGATGGTAGAATAAATTTTGATGCAAGGGATGTGTATTATCATTACTAAGGGAGTCACCATTCATGCATCAACATCAACACGTGCAACATGAAAAATACCCCATGGTGCAAAAACGTCGGAGGGGGGGGGGAGGAAGCTCCGGCATTTTTAGAAATTGTAACTGCTGAAAGTGACATTTTTTATGCCTAGAATTGTATTTTTCTTCTAGTTTGATCAAAATTTTTGAGCCCCCCCCATAACAAATCCCAAAACTTTCATGACCCCCCCCCCTCCCCGAGATCTCGAAAAATCCATGACCCGCTTCCCCCAAAGCAAAATAATGACCGGTCCATAACATTTCATAGGAATAAGACTTTTAACCATTGCTTGAAAAGGCTGGCTTAAACACAAATTGACGGTGTCACCAATGTAGCATTGTGGCCATCATTAGCTCATCATTGCATTGCGTGAGGAAGTGAATCTACCTCCATTTCTGTTTCTATTTCTGGTCAGTATCCGGAAAGGGTACCTTGGTCAAGTCCCTGCCAGTAACTGCGGGCCTGCGTAGTGTGATAAACTACCAGCCTTCTTCAGTGGCTAAAGGATTTATTCTGTCCCATTCTGGACGTCACATTATCTTGGCCTCATCTGTAATAATCGGAGGTTCCCTGGTTCAAATCCTCGGTTTGTCCTTCCTTTACTAGACTTATTTCTTCTTCCAATTCTAGAAAGGTTCAGAATTGAGTCTGTTTATCAATGCGAGCATTAGATTGATTCAGATGACTTGACGCGCTAAGAAGTTTATATAAAAAAAAAACCTATCATCTGGTGCTATATAATCAACATTATTTTTAAAAAAAGTGAAAAGCATGCACACAATAAAAAGAAAAAAAACATAAGCTCGTACGAAAGTTTACGAAGGTAGCCTGCGTATTATTACCAAAAAGACAAAAATGACAATTATACCGTATTAGGGGACTCGTTGCTAGTTGGCGCGCTCCTAAATCTGGCGTCGGACGGCACGTTCCTGCACCGTGTCGCGTCATTAAGGGCCATTCTGACTTCTTTCGGCTCGTGTACAGTGTTGTTACAAAAGCCTTTATAAACGTTAGTAAAAGGTAATATTACTAAAAATCAATGAAGAGTGATTGAAGAGGACATGTACTTGGTGGTCATGGTGGCCGAGAGTGGCAGAGGTCAGCCGTGTTGCCTGAATGAGCTGATCTAGTCTATGACTGGAAAGGGGACTCTGGAAACATGCCTGCCAGTCTACGTCGGCCAGGGTAGTTTGGGAGACCACCATGTTCCTGCAGTGGCCATGCGATGGACATTATCTTGGTCCCTGTGATGATCGGACGTCTCCCAGTTCGAATCCCCGGATTTGCCCTTCTCTTTGCTGGACTTTTCCTCCTTCTAAACTGCTAGTAAGGTTCAAAATTGAGCCGATTCATCTATACGTACTTTAGGTAAGATTGTTGTGCTAATCCAGTCTCCCGACTCATCCGTTGATGGTGGTTTTTGCTACTTAATGTACTCAAATTCAAACGAATTGAACTTTATCCGCCATTTTTTATTGTTGAGGGAAGTGTAGGGAAAGAAAGACGAAAAAATTTATTAAGATGTATTTAATACTAACAAAATTATTCATACTTTTGTAGTTTTCACAGAATTTGTACTTCCAAAGTTGTTTCCTAATAATCACACTTGTGGTTTTTTTTATTCTCTTGTCACAGATCTCGATTTTCATTGCAGTCACCGGATAACACCATGACGGGAGCAGCTTTACTTGTTTTCAGTGTTCATTGTTCATTGCAACATCTTTTTCTCTATACAGTGAAAATCATGAACTGACGTCGGGCATTTGCAAAGCAAAAATTCTTTCCTTGATTCTGAAGTATTCGTTTACGGATAAGATCGCCCATCTGAAAAAAAAAGAGGAACACGATTCCATTACTAGCACGCAGCGCTCTTACATATAAATAATAATCCTCGTCTCTTGATACAAATTATCCTCCTCCTCTTGATGTTGAGGATTTGACAGTTAACTTGGACCTGGTCAGCTAAGATAGTTTGTTGCTTAATTATATTCCAGATGGCAGAGATGAGTAACAAATACTAAACACGTGCAATTTTATTGATGCTAACATTAGTAATGACAAACCTAACTAATTTTAGGAGATTTTAACATGTCTTAAATCTACTGGGACAAACTTGCAATATCTAATAGAAAACATTTTTTTTACTTGTATATCTGAACTGGGCTTACAGCAGTTGGTTGTTGACTAAACCTCAGATTTAATCATGGTTGACGGCGAGCGTATTGTATTTGAAGTCAATGTGCTTGATTACTTTGGGGGAAAGTGACCACCAATTGGTTTCTTTTCAGTTAAATTTTACGGGAACGACAACACCCCAGGATAAGACCACAAAAACTCATTAACTTTGATCATTTGCATCTTTCTTTAGATAGCGTTGACTAGCTGATGCATTTAGGACATTTGAATGTCATTCAATGTCATTCGTTGTCATTCATCAATGTCATTCAAATGTCCTAAATGCATCAGCCATTCAACGCTATCTAATAATGCCGTCTCTAGGAGTAAATCGGTAAACAGAGTTGCTAAAAAAAAAAACACCGCCTGCCTAGGCCTATTCTTAAACTACAGCAGCGGAAGCTTAAGCTGTGACGCAAGTACAAAGTCAACAGGGACCAAGTTGTTAAAGATGCTTACAATGCCTGTAAAAATGAACTTCCTAGGCTTTTCAAACTTAATGAATTGTAATGTGAAAGTAAGCTTCTTAAATACGGCTCACAAACTGCATTTTATAACCAAGTTCGGGCTGAAACCGGTACCATTCGCTCAATCACACGATTAAAAGTCTATTAATATCACGCTACTTTTAACAGGCTTGGACAGAGCAAATGCCTTAAACTGCACATTTTTGCAGGAAACTTTGTTACCCCCCCCCCCAACCCACTATGACGAAAGAAAAATATAGTCTAAAACTCATAGGAAATGAGAACGATAAAAAAAACTATTTTTAAAAGGAAATTGAACTTGGGTAATCCATTTTTCACCCTCTACATATTTTTATCCCCCCACCCATTAGCTTCGGCCCTGCCATCCATCCTCGCATGGCTTGCCTTCATGTTCCCTCCGATTCTGCATCAGTATTCA
>JAHWFP010055747.1:17097-46764 GCA_023313725.1 Lithobius niger | reverse complement strand
TCCGAGTTGTGAATTTTAGCGAACTTGGTGGTGTTATTTTATAACGGCCATAACTTAAGGGTTCACGGTCCCTTACTAAAAACCAGCTTTATTTTCACAGTTTCATTAATGCAACTTTAATGTAAACGAAGGCCGTCGGGTCAATTAGATTTGCAGAAGCATAATACTTCATGGAGCATACATCCCTTTTCTAATGTGATATTCTGATGGGTACGGTTTGATTTAGTGGGAGTGTCACTCGAAAATTAACTGTAGGTTAAGGTCTACTATTACTACACAGTCGAGACTGTTCGTAATTTAGAGGGCTCTTTTGCAAAATCCCCGTTGCCTAAAAACTCACTGTTTCTAATTTGAAATTGTTTTGTGAACATAGCGTTTGTTCAAGTTGAATTTAATGTAACTTTCCCATGTCATTTATAGAATAATCTCAGTTGTAAATTTTACCAAATGTAAAGTGCGATATTTTTCTCATGTTTGTATAAAATAAAAACCAGGAGTTTTTAACATCCGTCGGTTTATTCGCTCGTTGTTCGCTAGAAGTTAGTATTTAAGATAATTCTCTTCAAATTTAACTTAGGTAGCCTATTTCCCACTTTGGTGGCAGCGTTACCCATTATTTATTCACTAGTTAGGTCTTAGATTAGGACTTCAATGCTCCATTCCCTACATCGGGACAGTAGCAGTTGTGCTGTTTACCCGTAAAAGTACTCGAAAGCAACACAGAGTGAAAGATAGTCAGATCCAGTTACACCAGGCGACCGGCGATGCTACAAGCATCTACCCCGTCGTAGCACCCGCCGTTACAAATAGCGGCAGCGGTGGGATGAACAGGTGCTGTTCCTTCAAGCGTTTCCCCCCTGCCATGCTACTATGCCATTTGTGTTGACAATCCTTCAACAAAGACGTCCGTGACTCAGTTACAAAAGTCACAGAAGTAGATGCCCGCATTGTAGTTAAAATCAATGCCGAAAAAGATGTCAGCATTGCCGTCACTATCAATGCAAATCCCAATGTCTGCACTGACGTCAACAACAGTGCAAATCACGAGCACCAGCAACAAAGCCAGTGAAGGAGCCGAGAAGCAAGTATAGCCTCCCCCCTCCCCCTGTCTTGGAAATCAACAAGCCATGGACCGTCAACAGCGAGGAGGATTTCACCATTTATGGAAAGGAAGCTCTGTCGCCGTATCCAGTGGACCTTGGCAACAACAACCAGCGTTCCAGTGAAGTAGGCCTCAACTCGAGAAGTACTACCGTAGAAGTGTGCAAGCCAATTCATTCGTCAGGTGGGAAGTTTGGATTTGGACTGGACTGATTGTGTCCTGGGTAAGTGTGCATAAGATATGCTTAAGGCCGCCAAGCCGAGTGTTATAGTTAAAATCCTTTTAGGTATTTTAATTGTTTATACACCTGAGTGCTAGTGGTCTAAAATAAGTGTATTTCTTGCTAAAACCTACCACGATTGGGAGAGAAGTGTTTTTAGTAACTCGCTCTGCTCAATTTAAAAGTAAAATTAATTTGCGGCTGCATTTTAATGAAGTTTCATTTATAAGAGTTTTATTTTGAAGCTTAAAGTTAAAAATGTCAACATGGATAATTTTGAAGAAGTCGTTAAAGACATTCAGTATAAAGACCTCAAAAAGGCTCGTTTAAAATTAGGCTTAACTATTAGTGAAACCCGTCACGAATCCGTGACTATTTTGAAAAATGCTGTCGAGGAAAAAATATTTCCGTTGACGATCTCTCTGACGAACTAGCCTCGGTTATAGAGAAAAGAGAAGCTATCATTCTACAAAAGAAAGAATTAGCAGCCAAAGAGCAACAGCTTGCTCTTAAAACGGAAGAATTAGGGTTAAGAGCTTTAGAAATAGCGAACGTTGACAAACGCCGAGCTCAAGACGCAGCCAATGCGGACAGACGCATGGCGCACGAACTAGCATTACGGGACCAAGAGGCCCGAATCAGGGATCGGGACGCTCACTTAAAGGAGCAAGAAGCACAGATTAGCGAACGTGCTAGTGCTCGTGAGCTGTTGAAATTAGACAAGCAGATTGAACTAGCAAAGCTAACTTCTGCCAACCTTAGTAGTAGTTCGTTCAACAGCAGTGGTACAGTAACACTTACTCCTAGTATTCCCGTAAATAAACCGGGTAAAATTGCTGACGCTGTCAGACTTGTAAATAGATGGACTTCCGAATCGGAAATTAATAATTTTTTTTAAGATTTTTGAAAAAACTATGGAGACAACGTATAGATAAAACAGAATGGGTCGTCGGATTCCAACCTCTCTTAGGAGAAATTTTGATTAAAGTGTGTAATCAAATGTCTATCGTTGAAATGCATGATTATGAATTAGTCAAAATCAGGTTACTTGAAAAGTTTGTCGGAACTAAGGAAGCCGTACAAGCTCAGTTTCGTTCACTTGAACGTGGCCCCGAACAATTGTTCCACTAACATGCGTTCGCTCTCGAAACCCTATTTTCAAGATGGGTGTCCCTAGCTGAAGTGAACAGCAGCTACGACAAGTTAGCTAATTTAGTTATGCTTGAGCAATTTACGAAGTCATGTCCCATTGCTTTACGCAAGTGGTTGCCGGACCAGATAAAAACTGGAACCCTACACGAAGCAGCCAAACTCTGTGATGAGTTCACCACCAGAAACAAACAGATTTCTGCCGAGATGGCCCTTAAAACAGGGAAAGCACAAGCTAGTGCTCCGTCGTCTAGTCAGACTTTTAAAGTCTTTTCTAAACAAAACAAACAAACTCGACATGTATTAGCTAACCCAGCTGGGACTAATAATAGCAGTGACAGTGTAATTAGCTCTGATGCTAACACTGATAAAGCCGACAATGTCAAATCTAACAATGTTAGAACGTGTTACGAATGCGGCTCGGCCTCGCACCTCCGCAATCGCTGCCCCGAACTTAACAAAGCTTCGGCATCCGCTAATGCATGCTTTCTCGCGGGGAAAGATGCCCTAACTATTTTAAAATCAAGCACTATCGACGCTAGCGTAGGAAAGCGTAACATTAAAATTTTGTGCGATTCCGGGAGCTCAGTTTCAATCGTCAGTGCCAATCTGGCCAAAGGTTGGCCACGCCTAAAGCAGAAAAGTAAGTGTCACACTATTCTAAGCAACGACATAATGGTGTTAGAACAGGTAAACCTAGGTTTAAAGTTAACGAATGGAGCAATGTTAAAAACAGTAGCTTCCGTTTCGAAAGCATCTAGGCCTATTTTCGATGTGGTGTTGGGAATCCCAGGGATTAATTTGTTAAACCAAACTATAAACCAGCCTCGAGATTGTGCCCCCAACGCTGCGAATGTGTCAGCCCCCCAAGCGTGTCAATCAAAAAAAGCGCTCACGTAAACAGACCCCGCCCGGCCCCACGGAAGTGGTCAAGTCCCAAACGTCTCCAGACTCTCGGATGCCTAAAGAGTGTAGCGGTGTTCACAGGTCCTAGAGGTGCCTACTGTTCTGCACCGACATCTGGTGTGGTCTCGGGAAAGTTAGAAGTACTTCGGGTGGCCGTTTTTACTTTTGCGGAGTTTAAACAAGCATGGCAGTCACTACTGCACGGTTAGGAACAGAGCGTCTATGTCCTATCTGAAGTTTTAGTACTATCTAATCGATTTGGTTCACTGCCACCAGGTGTGCAGGGGTGCTAAAACACTAGCAAATTAAATCGCTCTAGAAGCAACTGAGTTTAACCCTTTAAGGACGGGTGCGCCCGAATGCGCCCGCTGTATAATCATTGTTTACAGCTCTTCTACAAGTCATATCAAAAACTTCCAGCTAATTACAGTAAAATCTAAACTGGGATATGAAAGCCAGATCATTAAGGATAAAAATGACACAGGTTTCATTCCCTTACCTCAACTGGGTGAGAAGCTGCGATTTTTTTTCTACAAGTCAGTTATAAATTTTTAGCGCGCAAGCAGTCCTTGAAGGGTTAAAACTCTACGTTTTAATAAACAGGGGAAAGAAACACTTTACAGGGCAACTAGTCTACAAATTGGCTTTCAATAAAAGCACACAAGTAATTTTTACATAACAAAAATTATCGGCAACGAATTTACATTTGTAACGGTGGACGCTACGACGGCTTAGGTGCTTGTAACGCCCCCGGTTTCCCTGGTGTACGTGGAGTTTCAGCTTGAGGTTAATCGGTGTTAATGACGACTTTTTACGTTATTCAACACAGCATGGACACTGTCCCAGCATGGGGGATGAAGCGTCGGTCCTAATTAAAGGGGCCTAACCTTAAACTGTCGGTATCGCTGCCACCAACGGTGGATTTAACTGTTTAACTAGCTAAAATCTAAAGATGGGCTACATATTTAATTTTACACTAAAATGCAATTAATCAAATCTAGCAAACGACTGAAGCTTAAAACTGGGTTTTATTTTAGCAACAGAGAATGAAAACAACACTTTACATTATGGTTTGCTTCTGAACGCTTTTGAGTACCAATTATTTAAATAGGCAACAAGTTGAAATTACAAAAGTAGCAATTTACAATTCAAACAAACAACGCTTATGCTTGAGTAAAAGTTTAAATTTTCACATTTAGAAAAAGTAAATCATGGGTGCTCCCGGAGACACCCGCAAGACTTGACAGCCGCAACTGATTAAAGTCTATCTGACGGTATGTTTCTACATGATCAACCGTCCACAGTTATGTTTCTAAGTTTTCCAAGTACAAAAAGATCAACCTCCCTTAGTTCCCTCGAGAACTGTTCTAAGTTATAAAAGCCCGGCAATTTTACACTTAGGCATCAGTTTGTTTCAATTTGACTTCCACAAAGATCAAACTGTCAATTAGTTTAGATTAAAAATCCATTTAAAGTAAACTGGAAAAATTGGTTTTTAGTAAGAGAACCACGCTGACGTTATGGGGAGAGAGAACCTAAGATGCCGCTACAGGCGTCTCCACCATAATTTTCCCTAGCTAGAGAGTTAAGTTTACGTTTTTTAAACTAAAATTTAGAATATGGGGGTCCTAAACTGAACTTTCAAAAGCTAAACTATAACATACGAACCACTACCATCGTGCCCGGCATGGCATTCTCCGGACATGGCGTCTCCGGGCTTAAGATCTGTGCTAACTATGCATTCTGGGGCTGGGGTTTTATACACATTACCGGAAGTAGGCGCGGACGCCGAGGATAGCTGCGGGGGTCTGATTGGCCGAGGGCCTCGAGAACAATGGAAAGTGGGAGGAGAAGTCGGTTGAACAAAGGAACTGGGTGCAGAGCCATTTGAAGGAGTAGGGACATGTAAGACGGAAAAGATAGGCCTGTTTTGAGTTTACTCAACTGAACTTTCGGAAATAGGCCTTTATTTTGAATTATTGGCTACGGATTGAATATTTACATGATTGCAACGTGATTAGGCTCTTGTTAAAGCTTGATACTTGGCTTTGGGTAATGCATAGAACATTACTATTAAATTAAACAAGCTTTAACGGTAAACTGCAGTGTTAAACACCACAACTAGATTTTCCAGCTGGGTTCCGTGCGAAGAATCAAAGACCAGATTGCTTTGCCTTTAGTGATTAAGGCATTGAAGCCAGTGGTTTATCTAGGGGGTACGGAGTGGACCCAAGGCTCGGTCCGGGCTCTCCACCTTTTCTTTGGACCAATTTGATGGAGCAGTCTGGACGTTCGTGACGCGCAGGATCTACACTCACTCATTAGTTTTTTGCAACGGGATCGAGCATCTGGCGGTATCCTTCCCTTACTGTCACCAGCGAAGATAGGGAAATGGATTTGTGAGGTCATCAAGCAAGCGTATGAGCACGGACTGGACCATCTGGACATCCCTGGGAATGTGAGGGGCCCATGCGTTGAGTTTTGGCTGCGTCTTGGGCCTTCGCGTCTGGCACCCCGCTTAATGATGTGGTATCTGCGTGCTCTTGGACCAACGAGAACACATTTATCGCCCATTATCTTCGTGATACAGATGCGGCGAGTGGGAGTGGTCTGGAGCATCCCCACGTGGCGGCTGAAAGTGTTATTGGGGAGTGAGTGAAGTTTGTGTACACAGTGGAAAGGAGATGACACAACACAAGGAGTGTTGCAGTGTCATCATGCCCGCTGGAACTCTCTCTACATGGGAGAGAGAAGGTGGGCAAAGGCAGTGAAGTTCAGGTGACACGTCAAGTGGCAGTGTTTGGTGTTGCAATGGTGGAAAGCTTATTGTTAAAGTGCATACTGGAGAGATTCCAACCCGGCACGATGAGTGTTGAGGGGTTGGCCCACATGAACCTTTTCCTGGTGAAGAAATTGTGGGGATATGCACCTTGTACACAGTGGGCGGTACACAGTGGAAAGATGGACAGTTGTCGTCACTGTTGCCCGGTGGCAATACCAGTGGTGGATCGCAGTCCATGGCTGAGGACTTCGCCCGAGACAAGTGCTGAGCTGGGTAAAGGTTATTTGCTGGAAGTGTTTTAAGTGTGATGTGGACCGTATTGTTGGTGTGGAGTGCAATGCAACGAGAGTTAGCAGGGTTCGTGCTGTCCCACCGGCCTATTGGACAAATTCAGCACATACTAGAGGTTAGTATTTTACAGATAGTAAGAAACGACAATTTTAACTTGATTAAAATTAGTTTTTACTATCCTAAAATACTTACCTCTAGTAGAACCCACCCAGCCTCCCCGCTTCGCCGAACCCTGGAAATGTTGAGTTGTGGGTTACGGAAAACGAAGTGTCATTGTTGGGCTGGCGCTGGCTTGTTGGAGGCAACGATTGTTGCGCACCAAGTGGCAGATAGGCTAACCTCATTGCATTGCAAGTGTTGCAGGTGTTTTAAACTTTAAAGGGGTTTAAAAAATCGGGTAGAAAAGCAAATCGAAAACGATTTTAGCACATACTAGAGGTAAGTATTTTAGGATAGTAAAAACTAATTTTAATCAAGTTAAAATTGTCGTTTAATTTAAAACTAACACTAGTCTAATACGAACCAACTACCTTTGCCTGGCATGGCAACATTCGGACGGGACATCTCCTATACCGACTGGCGTAGTCACCTCTGGCTTTGAGATCTGATGAGCGTGTGCTAACGATTGCCTCCTGGGGCTGGGGTTATATACACATTACCGGAAGTTCGCGTGGACGCGTAGGAGAGCTTCGCGGCCTGGTTGGCCGAGGGCCTGGAGAACAATGGAAAAGTCGGCAACGCAAAGGATTTTTCGCTTGGCGCCGTTTGAAGGAATAACTATGGACTGCGTGATAAAGAGAGGCCAGTTGAGTTAAACTCATTGTTTGGAATGTGAATAAGGCCTTTAATTACTACGGATTGTTTTCTTATTTAACCACGATGTTATGCATCGCGACTATTGAAGGAATGATCTCAATAAATTCGGTTATTAACTTTGGGAGGCCAGGTTTACTTTGGGAAATTGAAAGCCAAGTCGGTTTTGCTAGGAACAACTACGGAAAATTAGAAAAGACGTGTACGGGAAAATTTGTAAGTTAGATGTTGCCTAAGCTCCGGTAGTTGGGATGGCAAAAGATTACGTTAAAAGATTATTATAAAATAAAAGTTATGGTTACCAGCAAATGCTAAAACGCATTTTAAATAGTTGAGTTAATATTTGTAGACGTAAAATTAGGGTTTTTGGATGTTGGACATTTCTTAAGTGTATCTTAGATCGTCACCTTAAATCTACTTAAGAAATATCAATACAAAGTGTCTGTACAATTATTATGGAGGTTAAGTACCTTCGTAGAGGAAGCTCCTCCCTACAAACACTAAACTAATGTTTTCGGCTTTATGCCTAGGTGAAAAATAAAAGCAAATACAAATTTTCACAAGTGGCGAAAATGGCGTCTCGTGCGCTACGGTGATTTTACGGCATCGGTTTCGTGCGTTTTTCTTAAGGATGCTGCGAAAGTTCTCAAAGGAATTTTCGTGTTCTGTTTGCGGGGGAAAACAGATAAAGTTCGTGGCTATTAAGAGCTGTTTAGATGAGACGGATCGGACCATTTTCAGGTTGTTGTTAGTTTGAGTTGAGGTATCCTCTCAAATCGGGTGAAGGACTCGGGCCTTCTTTACATGGTATATAAGGGGGAGGGAGTAGTGGCGGACGCTACGACGGCTGAGGTGCTTGTAGCGCCTCCTACATCCTTGGTTGACAAGTACTTCTTAGCATCAGGTTTTGTGGTTATGACGACTTTTTAGGTTCAATAACACAGCATGGGCTACAGTCCCGGCTTGGGGGATGGAGCGTCGGTGTCCTATTCTAGGCCTACCTTAATGCTACCGGTAATTAAACTGCCACCAACGGTGGATTATTTAACTGTTTAAATGAAGTATAAAAGCTAAAAGGGCTACATAATAGTTTACACTTAAAAACAATCAATCTACTAAGGAACGAACCTGAGGTTTAAAAACTCTTGGTTTTTATTTTAAAACATCAGAAATGATAAAGAAAATAACACTTTTACATTTAGTTCACTAGTTCAGCTTTTGACAAGTTTGGCAAAAACAATATTTCAAGAATTTACATTAGAAATTCACTTTGATACAAGAACAACGAATAAATCGACAACAAGAGAAACCAATTTAAACAAGAGAAAGCATTTTTATCTTGGGTTCCTATCCAGGAATACCCAGCAAGCTGAACCGCATCCGCTAAGTTGCAACTATATTCGACAACTGTAGTTTTCAAGTCGTCCCACAGTTGTTTTTCCTCGCGAGGATCAAACAGTCCCTTTGTTCACATTTGAAAAACGAACAAAGAATGAAACTGGTTTTTTAGGAAGAGATGCCTACTCTAACATTATGGTGGTAAAGACCAGCAATGCCGATAAGGCTTACCAACCATAAAGACTCTAAGCTAGAAGTTAATTTAGAATTGGGGGGTCCTAAAGATAAACTTCTAAAGTTAAACTAGTTACTAACAACCACTACCATTTTGCCCGGCATGGCAATCCCTGACGTGACATCTCCACTCCCGAACGGCGTGACCCTTCTAGGTTGAGAGATCTGTGAGCTGTGCTGAGTGAGTTGTGGGCAAGGGGGGGTTATGCTACGAACCGGAAGGACGCGCGGACGGGCAGGAGACCTGCGGGGGTCTGATTGGCTGAGGGCCAGGAGAACAATGGGAAAGTCGGCAGAGCAAAGGGTTTTGGTGTAGAGCCGTTTGAAGGAGTAGGGAATGGTTAGAGATAGGCCAAATTGAGTTTTCAACTCTTGAACTTTAGGAAAAGGCCTTTGCATTGGGAATTTGATTATTTACAAATGCACATTGTGAATTAGCTCTGGTTAAAGCTTAGTACTTTGGTTTGGGTAATACATAAAGTATTACTATTAAATTTTACAAGCTTTAACTGAAAACTGCAGTGTTATACACCACAACTAGTTTTGGCTGGGGGGGGGGGGATATGAGGATTTGAAGTTTTTATGGACAGTTTGACTTTCGGATTGCATGGAAACAGATCTTTTATAAATATCTTTTGGTTTTTAATAGCAGAACAAGCTAGTAGCAACATTCGGATAAATGCTATAACGCATTTAAGTTTAAGTCGAATAAATAACTTCAAAGTTAAAGGACAGGTGACGATCGCTGTGGAAATTTTTCATAAAAGTTGCAGCCGTTCAACATAATAAAAAATATCACACTCACAAAGTTGTCTGTACAATTAAATATGAGGTTAAGTACCTTCGTAGAGGAAGCCCCTCCTATTAAACACTAAGCTAATGTTTTTGGGCTTTTTGCCCTAAATAAAAACAATAAAAATAGAAAATACAAATTACAAGTTTTGATAACAAGTTAACCCTCGTTATGCTAGGGCGTCCAACCTACACCTTATAAGTAAGCAAAAGGTGGGAGACAGACAATTTTCGCCTGAAAATTCTAGAGGATGGTGAACGTGCGATTAAGTCTCAGTAACATTCTGAACATTCCGTTGTACTATCGTTCACCAACCGAAGGTGGGAAGGAGATTGGGTGACGTAAATATTCTATCCACCTAAAGTGCGTCTGATGACAATGGCGTCTAGGTTTAAGCGAACCCAGTTCCAATTTTCATTCCAAGAATGAGGTCAAGAAAGAGGAATAGTCGTGATAATATTTATCGCTGTCAAGGAACCATGATACGTTTAGAAAACCTCTGGAAAGAACAAGATTCATTTAAAACCTTGTAGACGAGCGAGTTACTCTAATTAACATTGTGGCCCTACACACCCTGAAAGGAAATCCCTTTACATAAAAATCAATGTCACACGGGGTATGGCGTGTGCAGCATTGCAAAGCAAGGATGAATGTCCGATTGAAGCCATGCTGGGAAGCTAGCGGAGACCAATTTCCAAGTGGGACTGGAAGGACGAATGCCGCGAAAAACACATGTCGTAAAGTAGAGAGAGACAGTGGCTAGGGATGGTGCCCGAGTCTGGCATCATACCACTGTTTTTCATACATAGTGTGAAAGTTCACAGAATTCGAGAAATCCTTCGGAAGCAGCCAGGAATCACCCTTGAAAAGGGTAGATAAAAACTTCATCACGAACGCATGAAGCAGTCCGAAAAATAAAATCTCGGCCAAGAATGGAGAAAGGTTAACCGAGGGAATGGTTGATGGTGTGTGCGACAGGCAGACAACAATGATTTGGTATCAGGAACAGGGCTGTTGGACGATGGCTCTTGTCTTGGGCGCAGGATTCACATTGTTTCACTGGATCTATTCACGGTGTAGTCCTAATGAGAATAAATACACTTTTTCCACCACTCGAAGCACAATCTGTTGTTTCACTAAATTTTCGGAGATAATCCGATCTCCTTCTTCCGAGTGTTGACTAGCGTCGATACCGATAAAAACTACATGCTGTCTCCGGTTTTTAAAAATGGCGTCTCATGCGCAAGACCACTGATCTTTATATTGTTTATATATTGTTTTATATTGTATATCTTTATATTGTTATAGTGGTCTGCGCACGAGACGCCATTTTAAAAAACCGGAGACAGCATTTAGTTTTTATCGGTTACGACGCTAGTCAACACTCGGAAGAAAGATATTAGTGAAACAACAGATTGTGCTTCGAGTGGTGGAAAAAGTGTATTTATTCTCATTATGTCGATGAATTTCCACCGTAGTAGGCGGTTGCCTATTTTCCAATGGTGTAGTCCGCTTGATCGCATCACGGATGGGGAGGCTTGGCCTTGTCTTGTGACAATCGGATAGCCCGTTCCATGAGTCCATGTTCTTGACTTCAAGGCTGTTAATGAAATGGTGATTCGAAACTTGGAAACTTGGGTGGCAGGATTCATGAGTGCAGGAACTTGTTTCCAGGACGGAGGAATGATTGGAGTGAAAATTCTTGTTAGTTACGGCAAAGTGCAATGATGGGACGACAATCATGTTCGGGTCGACAGGCGAAAGGTTTCCAGGTGTGAGGACGGTCTTTGTTCTGTCTGCTATGTGCGTGTGGCTGGCCGAGAAATTGGAATAAAGACTGGGGTGGGGGAAACGCTGCATTGCTTGGCAGTGGGGGTGGCCATCTTGGATGCGGCACCAGTCTTCGTTTTTCTGGAGCGAGCCATGGCAGAATCCGCTGACTGTCCGAAGATAGAAAAATCGGACTGTTGTTGAAAGCTGGACAGGATGGGGAAGAAAACTGGACTGTTGAATTAAAAACAGGACAGGGAGGAAGAGAGGTGAGGTGGATGTTTGCGGCTGTCGCTAGAGGAAAAAATATGGCGAGCAGGCAAGTTCGAGTGCATTAGAGCGACAGTCCGTGTTATGGATGAGTGAGAAGGTAAGTGTTATTTTCGGATGTCAAGAAGAAAAACACTATCTTGATCTTCTTGAGCTAGTGTTGTGGTGGACTGACAACAAAACGGATTGACAGGTGACAGACTATGAGGTGATGGGGTGGCTGTCTTGGTAGAATTGGTTGTTGTTTCACTGTTGGCCTAAACGCAGTGGCATGGTCCGCTTCAGCGAGCGATGGTTGTCAGAAAACAGAAAAACGGACAGGGATGAATCAAAGTAGTAGGACTGGTGACTTGAAAACAGGACAGCCAGAGAGTAGCAAGGTTGACCATTCAAGGCTGCCGTCCAGTCTGTTTGAGTGTCAGGTTGTTGTTTAAAAACGGAGATGTTGAGGATCGCCGACAAAGGGCCGACGTGGGAACAAGATTCAGTTCGCTGTGCGTGAGCAGATGTCCGAGAAAACGAAAACAGGACAGAGATGACAATAGGACTGCTGGATGAGGAAGTAGCCATCTTGATGAAGGGTTTAAACAGTTTCAGGATTTACGGGTGCAGGACTGTTGGGTGTTGAGGTGGCCATCTTGGGTGAAGCGTCCTTCGATGGTTCTTTGGATCGTGTCATGGAGCAGTCCAGTTGAACGCACGTTAACTGTCTGAATTCTTGAAGGCAGGACTGTTGAAAAACAGGACTGGGAGAAACAATGCTAGGAGGCAGGACAGGTAGAGAAGATGCAGGAGCGTGTGAAAGCAGTGCAGGCTAGAGGAAAAAAGGATGGCAATCACTTGTGGTTGCAGCCTATATCAGAGGAACTGCGCATGCGCACATGTGTGTTGGGTTACAGA
Source organism: Lithobius niger (assembly GCA_023313725.1). Classification (NCBI taxonomy): domain Eukaryota; kingdom Metazoa; phylum Arthropoda; class Chilopoda; order Lithobiomorpha; family Lithobiidae; genus Lithobius; species Lithobius niger. The sequence continues at coordinate 34,196 of JAHWFP010055747.1, read as the reverse complement.
GCTGGCACACCGTTTAACTTCAATCCTCTAGAGAAGAATGCATACTTCGGAGAAGAATGCTAAAATTAGCAGGTAACGGCAATTAGAAACATCAGTTATCAGAACTCTGATTATCCGAACACCCTCATTATCCGAACTGCCCTTGGCCAAGAAAACCAGCAAACTCCGACTAGGCCTAAAGAAAACATCAATACTTGCTGAACCCAGATAACCTTGGAATGCAAACAGCCACTGGTTATTCTTCTACAGTATTTTTTACTAACTGCAAAACTTTTTTTTAAGTTTTATTACTGTGCAAGTAAACTTGCTATACGGCCTCAAATAGTGACGATCGTCGATAGTACTCCCGCAATGGCCCCTAGCAAGCCACTCACAAAAAACATGCGCACAGATTCCAATGTCGGCGACCTTGACTTCCTTCGTGTGCTGTCATAAAATGACTGGCCCCAATGCCATGTGCCACAAATGAACAAATCGGAGCTTGCGATACTACAGAATGCGCCAACGGCTTTTGAAACTGAACAGTTAACTGGCCGAATAAAGCAGCGACGTTAAAATTAATAACGTCGCATTGATGGCAGAAGGAAAGGGATTCCCCACGATCCCAGAAGAGACAAGACGGTAGCCGAAAGTTGGGTGTTTAATGATTTAGCCTACGTTCGCTTAAACCAAGTGCTTTTTTTCATCACACAAAAGTAATTTCACGTTAGTTTTGACGACTTCAACAAAAATACTAATTAAGGTAAAAATAGATATTATGATTAGACCTACTGCAACATTTACTGCCTGCATACAACAATTTATACCAAATCAACGTTGATCGTTCATAGGGCTTTAATTTTTCATTTACGGTACAGTACTATTTTAGTTTCAGTGTTATTTACTATTATAGCAAAATACTTTAATTGAATTCAATTCCTTCACTGATTGGCAATCTTAGAAAGTAAATAAAGGTTATTTAGTTAAACAATACAAGTTTTGCGTGTGATTTTTCCATTGTATGAAGTATTGCTGGTTTATTAACACTAATCAAATTATCCGAACTACCTTGAGCCCAATTAGTTCGGATAATTGAGGTTTTACTGTATTACAATTTATCCAATATCTTGTCATTTACAATTTAACCTTACCTTGGTGATAGAAAAGTCGAGACGAACATAAATGATAACCATGAGGAAGAGCAGGTAAAAGGCCAACACTACCAGCAAAGGTTCTTGCAGCATCAAAACTTTCTGGTATGAGTAGTGCAACTGGAACAGTAAATTTTTATCAAACAGGTTGTTAGTTACAACGAGAGAAAAAAAAGAGAATTGCAGTGGCACTGGCGAAATTCTGTTTCTATTGCTTAAATAAAAATATACATTATTTGTAAATTTTAGCATTTTATTCTCAAATGCTTTTTCCCTCGAGAGGTTTAATTGAATAATAACCAATCCCCAGCTAACTAACTCCGAAGTGCAGGCCTGCACTTCCCTAGCTCCTAAAGCTGGCAAGCTGGTAAAGTATGTTCAAAGTGCTAGGTATCTGGGGCACATTATCAGTGAGGACCTACGTGATGATGCGGACATTCGCCGGCAGTGTCGTGCATTGCTGGGACACACTTGCAGCTAAATTTGGCACTTGTGACAGATTTGTTAAGAACCGCCTGCTGAAAGCTTACTGTGCCAGCCTGTGGATTGACTATAGAAAAGCCAGCATGAACAAGCTTCGTGTTTGCTACAATAATGTGTAAACGAGCGCCACCGAAAACCGCCTGTTTTTCAAAAATGAAATTTTTTTTCTTGAGGCACCAAATGCCTCGCCGAGGCATATTCAGCCGTTTTCTTAATAATGGACCGAATTGGCCCAAATTTTAAAAATCAATAGCCTGACCAAATACAAAACTCTTGGGGAAGCCCAAATCCGGACTTTCCACCCGGAAGAACCTTTAAACGACGTTTGAAGATCATCTCAAAGCCACTACAGCCTACCTTCAACATGGCCGCCATTGCTGAACTCTGTATTTTTGTATTTTCATTTTATCCCTTTTCTTTTAGGGCAAAAAGCCCGAACATACTAGCTTAGTGTATTGTAAGAGGATTTATACAGACAACCAATTTGTAGTGTGATATTTTTTATTGTGTTTGTCGGCCGCAACCCATATGAAAAATTTCCACAACGATCGATTTTAACTTTAAAAATGTTAAACATTAAATGTTCCCAGTAACTTAATGCGTTATAGCATTCAACTGAGCTAGTTTATTTAACCGCATTTATACTTTATTTATATTCTTTTACTCCCAGAAACGCTACCATATGTCCAAACGTATAAATTTATTACGACCTGGCATTCTACCGGACACGAATTTTTCAGTGTATATATGTTTATTTTAGTTCTCCTCTAACCTGACAGAACTACCAAAACCTACGAATAGCTTGATCTACTATTAAACACTAAAAGAATTCTTAAAAAGATCTGTTTAACCCATTTCCGAAAGTCAAATCCTCCATTTTTGCCCCCCCTCCCCAGCCAAAACCAGTTGTGGGGTTTAACACTGCAGTTTACCGTTAAAGCTTGTTTAATTTAATAGTAATGTTCTATGCATTACCCAAAGCCAAGCAATAAGCTTTAACAAGAGCCAAATCACAATGCAATCATGTAAATATGGAATCCATAGCCAATAATTCAAAATAAAGGCCTATTTCCGAAAGTTCAGTTGAGTAAAACTCAAAACAGGCCTATCTTTTCCTTCTTACATGTCCCTACTCCTTTAAACGGCTCTGCACCCAGTTCCTTTGTTCAACCGACTTCTCCCACTTTCCATTGTTCTCGAGGCCCTCAGCCAATCAGACCCCCGCAGCTATCCTCGGCGTCCGCGCCTACTTCCGGTAATGTGTATAAAACCCCAGCCCCAGAATGCATAGTTAGCACAGCTCACAGCTCTAGCGATCTTGTTAGCTAGAGACCGGTCACGCCAGTCGGGAGTGGAGACGCCATGTCCGGAGAATGCCATGCCGGGCACGATGGTAGTGGTTCGTATGTTATAGTTTAGCTTTCGAAAGTTCAGTTTAGGACCCCCATATTCTAAACTTTAGTTTAAAACTTAACTTTAACTCTCTAGCTAGGGAAAATTATGGTGGAGACGCCTGTAGCGGCATCTTAGGTTCTCTCTCCCCATAACGTCAGATTGGTTCTCTTACTACAATTTTTCCAGTTTACTTTAAATGGATTTTTAATCTAAACTACTTGACGGTTTGATCTTTGTGGAAGTCAAATTGAAACAAACTGATGCCTAAGTGTAAAATTGCCGGGCTTTTTATAACTTAGAACAGTTCTCGAGGGAACTAAGGGAGGTTGATCTTTTTGTACTTGGAACACTTAGAAACATAACTGTGGACGGTTGATCATGTAGAAACATACTGTCAGATAGACTTTAATCAGTTGCGGCTGTCAAGTCTTGCGGGTGTCTCCGGGAGCACCCATGATTTACTTTTTCTAAATGTGAAAATTTAAACTTTTACTCAAACATAAGCGTTGTTTGTTTGAATTGTAAATTGCTACTTTTGTAATTTCAACTTGTTGCCTATTTAAATAATTGGTACTCAAAAGCGTTCAGAAGCAAACCATAATGTAAAGTGTTGTTTTCATTCTCTGTTGCTAAAATAAAACCAGTGTAACGGCGGACGCTACGACGGCTCAGGTGCTTGTAGCGCCTCCGGTTTCCTGGTTTGACACGGAGATTCAGCTTAAGGTGTTGCGGTGATTATTACGACTTTTACGGCATAAGCACAGCAAGGGCTACTGTCCCAGCATAGGGGATGGAGCGCAGGGTCCTAAATTAAAGGGGCCTAACCTTAATACTGCTGGTATTTCACTGCCACCAGCGATGGAAATTTAACCGTTTACAAAGAGCTAAACTAAAAATGGTTTACATATTTATTTACACTTAAACAGTTAATCAATTAGCAAACGAACTGAAGTTAAAAACTCCTGGTTTTTATTATAACAACAGGGAATGAAAAGCACACTTTACATTTAGTTTGCACGAAAGCTTTTGAAATAAACTTATTTAAAAGCACAAAGTTTGAATTTACAACATGTAATTCGGTTTCACAAGTTTTGACTAAAACGACGTTTGTGTTTCAGAATAAAACAATCAATTAATTTTTCGAATAGAAAAAGCAATACTGAACGCTCCGCAGAGTCGTCCGCAAGACTGAACAGCCCAGGCTGGTTACAGTCTATCAAACAGTATGTTTCAAACACGCATGAAAGATCAACCGTTTCACAGTTTTGTTTTTAAGCGATAAAACAGAGCCTTAAACCTCCCAGAGTTGATGTTTCTAAGTCAACTCCTCAAATTATAAAAGCCTCAGCTACTTATAAAGTCCGTCTGGAGTGAATAACCAATGAATCCCACACAAAGATCAAATCGTCAGTTATTTGAATTAATGTTTAAAACAAATAAAGATTTTGGTTTTTAGTAAGAGAACCACTCTGACGTTATGGGGTGAGAAACCTAAGATGCCGCTACAGGCGTCACCACCATAATATTCCCTAGCTAGAGAGAGTTTAAGTTAGAGTTTAAACTAAAATTTAGACTTGGGGGGGGGGGGGGGCCTAAATTAAATTTTCAAAAGCTAACAACAAACATACGAACCACTACCATCGTGCCCGGCATGGCATTCTCCGGACATGGCGTCTCCACTCCCGACTGGCGTGACCCTTCTCTAGCTTGAGATCTGTGAGCTGTGCTAACTATGCATTCTGGGGCTGGGGTTTTATGCTGGAGAGGAGGGAAAGCGCGGACGTCGAGGATAGCTGCGGGGGTCTGATTGGCTGAGGGCCTCGAGAACAATGGAAAGTGGGAGGAGAAGTCGGTTGAACAAAGGGACTGGGTGCAGAGCCGTTTGAAGGAGTGGGAACATGTAATACGAAAAAAGATCGGCCTGTTTTGAGTTTTACTCAATTGAACTTTCGGAAATGGGCCTTTACTTTGTATTATTGGCTACGGATTGAATATTTACATGATTGCAACGTGATTTGGCTCTTGTTAAAGCTTATTACTTTGGCTTGGGTAATGCATAAAGCATTACTATTAAATTAAACAAGCTTTAACTGTAAACTGCAGTGTTAAACACCACAACTAGTTTTGGCTGGGGAGGGGGGCAAAAATGGGGGATTCGGAGTTTTTGCACAGTTTGACTTTCGGAAATGGGTTAAATAGATCTTTTTAAGAATTCTTTTAGTGTTTAATAGTAGATCAAGCTATTCGTAGGTTTTGGTAGGTCTCAGTCAGGCTAGAGGACAACTAAAATAAACATATATACACTGAAAAATTCGTGTCCGGTAGAATGCCAGGTCGTAAGACGTTTATACGTTTGGACATATGATAGCGTTTCTGGGGGTAAAAGATTAAGTAAATGAATAAGTAGTTTATCTTAGTTATATGCTAAAATGCATAAAGTTAAAGTCGAGGTTTGAACGTTAAAGTTAACGGACAATGTTTGATCTAAGTGGAAATTTTTCATAGTAGTTGCGATCGTTCAAACACAATAAAAAATATCACACATTCAAAAATGGTTGTCAGTATATGGACACATGGTTCAGTGCCTTTCTCCTAAAATACAACTAAGCTAGAGTTTGGGCTTTATGCCCGAAAATAAGAGTAATAAAAGTACATAAATACAGAGTTCAAATAATAACAATGGCGGCCATGAGGCAGTAGCGCTGTTGGTGGTTTTGGTCGATCTTCAAATGTAGTTTTAATGGTCTTCAAGGGGGAAAGTCCGGATTTTTGGGCTTCCCCAAGAGTCTTGTATTTGGACAGGCTATTAAATGTCGAAGAGTTCGTGGAATCGGACCATTATTGAAAAAACGGCCAGATATGCCTCGGCGAGGCATTTGGGTGCCTCAAGAAAAAAAATTTCAATTTTTTGAAAAACAGGCGTTTTTTTTGGTGGCGCTCGTTTACACCAGGAGTTTTAAGCTTCAGTCGTTTGCTAGATTTGATTAATTGTATTTTAGTGTAAAATTAAATATGTAGCCCATCTTTAGATTTTAGCTAGTTAAACAGTTAAATCCACCGTTGGTAGCAGCGATACTGACAGTTTAAGGTTAGGCCCCTTTAATTAGGACCGGCGCTTTTCTCCCATGCTGGGACAGTGTCCATGCTGTGTTGAATAACGTAAAAAGTCGTCATTAACACCGATTAACCTCAAGCTGAAACTCCACGTACACCAGGGACACCGGGGGCGTTACAAGCACCTAAGCCATCGTAGCGTCCGCCGTTACAAATGCCGTCAGACGGGTCCATGGTCAGCCAGCATGGTCAAGCGCCAGTCAACTGCTGGTGAAAAAAAATCTTTTGTCGGCAACTGCTAGGTATTCCGTGTTGTATGGGCACACAATGTAGTTGACGACTAACAACGTTTTTTTTTTTTTTTGTTAGCTTTGGCTGGGTTTGCCAATTGTCAGATTATTTGTATGGCTTAGGCCAGTTAAACCTACATTTGTTGATATTTGTATGGATCATTTTGTGGTCCAATTGTGAAATAAATAATAATAATAATTTATTCTTCTCAATATGTCATGGTGGTGACTCAAGAGGGAAGATAGGGCGGGTACAGGTAATGATATTTTCGTTTGGTAATAACCGCAGCAATTCTCTTTCTATTGCAACGAAAATAAACATCTGTAAATTTTAGCATTTACAGAAGACCTCATCACCATGGTGGTGGGCACCACCTGAAGGGTTTCCTAGGGGCTGGTCACCCATATAAGTCAACTTTTGGACATTAATGGAGATTGATAAACTAATAATCGGAATTACGAGCTTTATGGATTTAAACTTTTAATTTCCGAATTTTGAATAATTTATGAATTTAAATTAACGTGTTTTTATTAAAAACACTTTTTTTTTTTTGTTAAAACCAGCTAAGGCGTCCCCCCCCCAAAAAAAAATAAAAGTAATCAGTAAAAATGGCTTATCTTAACGATGTTATAGAGGGTATTCGTAATAAGGATCTTGCATCTGCTTGTACAAAGTTTGGTTTAACTAAAAGTGATTCAATAACAGTAAACTGCTCGTCATGTCACTGTTAAAAGTTTTCATCGAATTTTGACTCATAATTCGGAGAATTACGAATATTATTTCCGCTCATTTTTACAAGGAAGACTATATTTTATGTCTTGCAAATTTTCAAGACTGGCTGCCATCTTCTTCAGTGCACTACGACAAAAGTTTTGTTTCTTGTGTGTGTGCACTACATCGTCATCTGCTTTCAAATCCGTACTGCCGCTCACACACAACAAACTAAACTTTTGTCGTAAAGCCTGAAGAAGATGGCAGCCAGCCATTGAAAATTCGCAACACATAAATATTGTCTTCCTTGTGAAAATGAGCGATGAATATATTCGTAATTCTCCAAATTAAGACTCAAAATACGATCAGTAACTAACTATTTTACAAAATGTAATTCAAAGAGAGGTACTAGGATCTCGATGACGCATTAGCTTCCGCTATAGAGAAACGAAAAGCAGCGCTTTGAAAGAAGCAACAGACAGCTCTTAAAACCGAAGAACTTGAAAGTTCTGGAAGTTGCAGCCGCTACGTTAGCTGCAGAGAATGATAAGATTAAGTTAGAGCACTTGACTCCCAATGTCAGCATGAGGCTGCACTACGACAACACGAAGCCGCACAGCAGCAGAAAGAAAGAGAACATGAATTAAAATTAAGAGAAAAGTCTCGAGCAAGAAAGAATTAAAAATCAAAGTATTGTTCAAACTCCTGTTAACAACGATCAAGTTTTAAAACCAGGTAAAATTGTGGACGCAGTTAGGTTATTAAACAAATGAAGTGTAAAATTAAGAAATTAGTACAATTTTGACAATTTTTGAGAGAACCATGAAAACGCAACGTATTCCTAAAAATCAGTGGGTTGTAGGTTTGCAACCGTTAACGGGCGAAATTCTCGTGAAGGTTTGCTCAGTTAGATTTAGTGGATATTGATAACTATGATGCTGTTAAAATGATAATTCTACCAGGCTAAGGTACCTGCAGGAGAATTCTAGTTCTCCGAGCGGAGAATCACGAATCTGTGTTACAAGTTGGGATCCCTTTCCCTGCCTACAGCGCTTCTTTTATGGTCTTATTACCATTCAAAACATGGTAATATATGCAAAACGGCTACGTCACCTACCCTACCCTCCTCACTCCCCGTCCGCTATGGAACCCCATTGGTCCCCCCCCCCAGGATTACAGAATGTGCACTAACTAGCGGTAGTCTCACCTGCCCCTCATCCTAGCGACGCATTCCAATGCCCCAGGCCACCCACGGGGCCCATGCATCCGAGGCTGCCCTACATTCGTACGGGTCCCACAATACATTCTTCTGAGGCAAGGGCCACGGGCCCTCCTTGACCCAGGCAGACAGCTCCACGAACCAAGTGGCACCCGACCATGCCGGTGTGATGAGGATGGCTTTCTTCACTCCATCCCCCAACAGTTTTTGCACACACTGCCCGATCAGCGGGCACGGAGGAAACAAATAAGGCAAAAACTTGCTCCACGACACACTGAACGCGTCAGTAAACTCAGCGCCCGGGCACCTGCCCCATGCCCCAAACCTGGGCAGACGCTTCCGACGCAAACACGTCCACATCAGGAGTGCCAAACCTGTAGCACACACTCCGAAACACCCCGGGCGACAACATAAAGTCATATCTGTCCAGGAACACCCTAGAATTCTGATCCGCTACCGAATTCAATTTCCCCGGAATGAAACAGGCGTCGATGGTGCAGCCGAGTCGCTGCTGCCAGGCCAACACTCTCCGCACAAGGCCTGTCAACTCACGGGACCGAGTCCCGCCCTGTCGGCGCAAATAACACACCGCGACCATGCTGTCGGACAAAATGCGCACCGCCGCTCCCTGCAGCTTCTCTCGGAAAGCTTCCACCGCCTTCACCATAGCCAGGAGCTCCCTGGCATTAATATGCAACCTAGTCTCATCCGGTAACCAGCGGCCCTGCGCATGATCGCCAGCCAGGGTGGCACCCCAGCCTACGTCCGAGGCATCCGTAGACAGCACCGCGGTTGGCTCCGGAACACACCACGGGCGACTGACCGCCGGACCCTCCAGCAAACACCACCACCACCTAGACCCAGCTAACACTCCATCCGGTAACCATCACGAGACAACGTGCTCAAATCGTCTTGCCAGAAGTGAGTATGCAGCCTGGCATCCCCTACCACACAGACGACACTTTCGACCAACCCCAACAAGCGCATGTCACGCACAGGCACCCTTGGCTTCTTGCGTATCTGCCGCACCTCACGAACAGTCCCCGCTGTCTTCTGTCAGGCAACACCAGCTTACCACCAACCAAATCCACCTGAATCCCTAGATACAACAGGCTCTGTGTGGGGACCAAAACACTCTTGGCCAAGTTCGGGAAAAATCCCAGCTCGCGAAGCAGCTGCACTGTCCGACGCACGTTGGCTTCCACACTCCGCACCGAAGGCCCCAAAGATGCCAAAATCATCCAAATATACAAAAAGCAACACACCTTCTCGCCGGAGAAAACGCCGCACCAGGCCGACTAACTGCATAAAAATGTACGGCGCGGATGATAGTCCAAAAGGCATCACACGGAAATGGTAAATGCACCCCTGCCAAGAAAACATAAAAAATTTTCAGGCGTTCATCGCTATTGGCACCGCACAATACGCCTGAGAAAGGTCTATCTTCGCCATCCACCAACCTTTTCGTAAACATTTTGCAACCACCGACAGCGTGTCCAAACGGCATTTTTGCACTTCCACATACGCATTCAACATCTTCAAGTTGAGAATCACACGTATCGAGCCATCGGGCTTCGGGACTGCAAAAATCGGCGATGCAAAACCGATTGACCCTTCCGGAACACGTTCCACCACGCCCTGCGTCACCATCTCTCGTAATTTCGGGGCAATTCTAGCATCGTCCTCTTCCAAACTCGCCTGCACCCAAACCGCCCATAGCGGCGGCCTCGCCATTAGGCCTAGACTGGCGCCATTAATAGTCCGCAACACCCAGGGTGATGCCCCGATCTCCGACCACACTGCGTCGTGACCCGACAAAAAGCCAGCTCGCCACCTCGTGTCCCCCGAAAACGGCGTCAAAGTCTGGGACGTCTCACATAAAGTCTGCAATGCATCACCCTGTAACGATATGGCATTGTCCAATCCACCGGGAACCGGTCGATCCACACTACAGTCAATGGCCAATCTGGCTTGCAACAGCGCACACATCGCGGCAACACCAAACCACAACATCGCGCCGCCATTTTGGATTTTGGCTAATGGACAACTGGCAACCTCGTGACTGCCCAAATCACGCACCATCCTCCACGTAGTGTAGTGTTTACGCAATTCACCTAACAGTTCCCACGACAGCACCCCTGCCCGGGTACGCAACGCACACAGTAAGTCCGAATCCATCTACAGTATAGCCATTATCGTCACACCACGTGTCCGGGAAAAACATCCAAACCGCCCGCATCAACAAGCCGGGCCGCCTTATGCCCGTCCTCCTCGTCGGAAACTCCTTCCCTTTCGACAGCACTCCTGGTGCCTCGCAAATTATTGCGGTTCAAACTTCCAAGCACGCCTGGTGCCTCGCAATATCCCCGTATTGCGGCCTCCACAGCACTCCTGGTGCCTCGCAATTTCTACGTATTGCGGTCTCTCTCTCTAGCACTCCTGGTGCTTCGCAATTTCTACGTATTGCGGTCTCTCTCTAGCACTCCTGGTGCCTCGCAATCCTTCAAATTGCGGCTACCTTAGCACACCTGGGCCTCACAATTCGTCTTAATTGTGGTCTATCACAGCCGAAAGAAAAAAAAAGAAAAAAGAAAGATTGAATAATAAAACCTGAATACCAATCTTGCTCCAGCTCCTAACCGTACGACCATACCGCGCCAGCGGCTGAAAAAAGAGTGGGGTTCAATAGCGGAAGAGGAGTGAGGAGGGTAGGGAAGGTGACGTAGCCGTTTTGCATATATTACCGTTTTGAATGGTAATAAAACCATAAAAGAAGCGCCATAGGCAGGCAAAGGGATACCAACTTGTAACACAGAGAGGAGTTGTCTGTGAGAGAGAACCTAAACTCTTAGCTTGCTTCAGGTCTCGTGAAAAAGAATCTGAACAACTGTTCAATGATTAAGCGTTCGAACTGCGTACTAAGTACGACCAGCGAATATAGCTTGCTAAAATTAACAGCGACTACAACAAATTACGTAATCTGATTATTAGAATAGTTTTTGAAATCCTGCCCTGTCGAACTACGTTAAGTGGTTGCAAGACCACCAGAAAAGCTTAATTTTGAAGAAACTAGCAATTTTGGCAGACGCGTGGACCACTCGTAATAAACAGATTGCTCTCGAAAACAGTTTGAAAGCAAACGACAAGGCTAAATCCCAAAATGGAACCCAGTCTAAAAAACTAACTGGAGCGCAGCCAAACAGCCAAAATAAAAAATGACAAAAATAATACCAGTGACGACGTTAGCAACAATAGCTCTGAAGCTAGTGATGGCAATGCTCAAACTGGCAACAGTGCACAAACAGCAACAAACGACAATTGTACTAGATATTGTTATGAATGTAAGTCGACTTCTCCTCTGAGAAACGCACGTCCCTTATTAATTAAGAAGGTATCCGAACTTGTAAATGCTTGTTTCAACGTAAACAAACACACAAAAAAAACTTGTAGAGTCTAGTACATTTTTGGTAAAATTGGTAAAAGCGTGACAATTCTAAAAGACACTGCAAGCAGTGTGGACTTGATCGGTGATAGCATTGCTAGGAATTGGTCTAAGCTAAAAAATCAATTTATTGCCAAACTGCGTTTTGCGACAAAACCATTAAATTACAGCAGGTTTGGTGGATTTTGAAAACACCCGACAGATTGCTGTAAACCACTGCGCGTATTAGCAAGGCTACTAATGTTCACTTTAACATAATCTTAGGCGTTAATTCTATTAACATGTTAAAAAATTTGAGAAAGCCTCCGTTTAGTACTAGACAGTGTAAGACGGTGTGATCCAACCTATTCTGAATGAACAGAGCAATGACTCGTCTGGTGTAATCCGAGACTTGCAACTCAGCATGGAGTCTCCACTCAAGCATGAAGCTATCAGCGTCGGCAGGCGCTACTGTAATTATCACTCCCAAGGGAGGGCCAGCTAAGTGATGGCCGCCAGGTGCTCTGCTCGGGTAGACTGGTGCAGACTAACTCGGACAAAGGTAGTCGATCGAAGCAACCACAAACTCACAAATTTGGCTTCAAAAAAGAAATAGTTCTTCCAGCACTAAGACTGTTGATGCTTTTATTAAACCCCATAAAGGTGTAGTAGAAAATGAAGTTTCTACCAGAGAACTTGTTCCGCAGGAAAATCGAAGTTCTCAGAGTAGAATCAGACGAAACTGTGTTACTTATGGGATGGTCCCTTTGCAGTCGGCACTTGTCTTATTTGCATACAAGTTAACCATGTAATTTATGCAATCTTACGTCACTCGATGCCTCGCTCTCCCATGCCTCTCTCACGACTGTCTTTTGCAGCTGAGCAACAGGAGTTCCAGGGAGGCAGCGGCCCTGTAGGAGTAAAATTCTCAGAGTTTAATTCTCAGAAGACCAGAGAATCAACATTTCTCATTCGCAGAATCCTCCTCGCTGTGTTACTTGTGGGAGTTTAATAAATGTGGCGCTCGGGCAGCATCCGGCTACGTGTCTACCTGGTGACAGGCGATCAGCATTCGTTGCAGGTGCCCAGCGTTTCTCGCCAAAAAAAAGGCCACACCTATGCCTCGCATTGGAATTATCCGGCGAAGCCTGATGATGAAGTCTTTTTCCCGGTGGCCACTGTCTCACAATCACAGCAATACGATATCCCAGTCATTCAATCACCTATCGTGGGAAACCTGGGCCAGTGTGCCCAGCCTCCGGTGCTGAGCACGACCCCACAACTCAAATGAGGATAACAACACCTAATCCCTGGCACCATCGCTTCTATTTATTTCCAAATGCCAGGAATTCTTTCCTTCACCATTTTACCACGGCGCCCACGGAACAAGAGGCAACCTTCCTCACCATCTTGTGAGCCTTCACACCCTGAACTATAAGCTGTGTACCCACTCAGTTCATCACGTACCCATGACAAGCCCTAGCACCAAGCCTCATAGCCAGCCCAACTTAGACTTTATAGACACCTGGGTCTGGATGACATAGGCCCTGCGCCTGTCAACACGACCTTACCCACATGGAGCCAACATATCAGCACCCCTGCCCAGAGCAGGGTCACCCGTGCATTTTCAGTCGTTCTTACCACAAAATTTTGTGGCAACAGACCCGCGTGGTTACATGCAAACCTGCAGACCTAACTGCTGTGTTTATCTGCCCAAAACACCTCATCTGTCCATCGCTGCCTTACTCCCCTGGACCATCAGAAAATACGGCATCGTCTGCCACTAGCGGTGTTTCGCTCTCTCTTTTCGTACGCCGTTCTCGTGAACTCTGTTTAAATAATAAGTTTTTACAACTGATTTGTACGCCACAACATCTCTTCTTCCCCGCGTAATCGTATAACGCTCTACGAGTTATGTAACTCTGGAATAACCATATAACTCTCAAGGCATCGTATGCCTTTTTCATTCCAACTCGTACAAAATCACCAGGTTATTGTGTAACCCTTGAGGGCATTGTGTACCATTTCTCTTTTAACATTCTCATAGGTTATCGACTAACTCTTTTTAATTTTTCGCGGGCATCGTCTTCCCCATCTCTCAACATTTAACATCGTCTCATTGGCGACCGCATGTTTAATTCAGATTTTTCCAATTGCACATTCATGCAAACAGGCCATTCCTGTCTTTAGTACTCGCCACATTTCGCCTTCCGGTAAATTTACATTTAGCTGCCAACCTCTGAACTGTAAGGCGGCTAAGATTCTTAAATCTTTAGTTTTCATGTTCCTTCGAACAAATTAAGTTCAACTTACATTGTTTTCTTCAACCAAAACCCATGTTGCACCTCTTCCAAAATGCTTCCTAGACGGAAACGCTCCATCACCATCAACCGAATAGGTAGCACAAACACGTCCAAGTGTGCCGCGGCAAAAAAAACAGTGGTGAGAGAGGCGAGGAAGAGTGGGAGGGCGACGTGTCAGATGACGTAAGTTTGCATAAATTATCGGGTTATATTGTATGCAAATTGGGTTAGAATATAAGTGACGACTACAAAGGGACCATCCCATTAGTAAACACAGTAAGGAAGATTTGGGAATGAGAAAGAAGGTTTTACCAGCAGCTGCTGCTAACCTTGTCGTAAAAACAGGTGGCTTGGATACAAGGTGCACCATGACCAGCGCTAATAATGTAGTGATGTTTTGCCAGAATTTTCAAGAAAAAAATTGGACACCTTGTTGAATTATATGGTCAAACTTAAAGGCAAGTTGTGGGTTACCAGATACCCTCCCGTGTCAAAATGTTTAATGTTAAAGAATAATTTGTCGTTTTGTCTGGCTTTCAGTCAAGAGTCTTTAGTCTTCCACGACGTCATCTCAATTTATGTGGGAGAACAATTAAGAAAAAGTGCCGTCACCATTATTCTGTGTTTGTATTTTGCATTTTGGGCATAAAGCCACGTAGCTAGGGTCCAGCAATTACTTGCCCTTGGGATTCTTGATTACTTGGAGAGTAATGCATTAGCATTGGTTTGGTCTAGGCGCGGTATGGGATGACCAACTCCTTGTAACGGCGGACGCTACGACGGCTGAGGTGCTTGTAACGCCCCCGGTTACCTGGTTTGACACGGAGATTCAGCTTAAGGTGTTGTGGTGATTATTGCAACTTTTACGGCATAAGCACAGCATGGGCTACAGTCCCAGCATGGGGGATGGAGCGTCGGGTCCTACTTAAAGGGGCCTAACCTTAATACTGCTGGTATTTCACTGCCACCAGCGATGGAATTTAATTGTTTAACAAGAGCTAAAATTAAAGATGGGCTACAAATTTATTTAACATCTAAACAATTAATCAAAATAGCAAACGAACTGAAGTTAAAAACTCCTGGTTTTTATTATAACAACAGGGAATGAAAATCACACTTTACATTTAGTTTGCACGAAAGATTTTGAAATAAAATATTAAAAAGCACAAAGTTTGAATTTACAACATGTAATTCGGTTTCACAAGTTTAGACTAAACGACGTTTTGTGTTTCAGAATACAAACAATTAATTTTTCGAATAGAAAAAGCAATACTGAACGCTCACTTGAGTCGTCTGCAAGACTGAACAGCCCAGGCTGGTTACAGTCTATCAAACAGTATGTTTCAAACACACATGAAAGATCAACCGTTTCACAGTTTTGTTTCTAAGTGATAAAACAGAGCCTTAAACCTCCCAGAGTTGCTGTTTCTAAGTCCGTCTGGAGTGAATAACCAATAGGGTTGTGCCGATTAATCGTTTAAACGGTAATCGTCTTCTTGACGATTAAACGTTTAGTGATTTTCGTTTAATACGAACCGAACCTCCGGCTGCCGATATTTGCGATATCGGTAACTTTAGCAGAAATATCGATAACTTTGGAACCGTTTGAGATTACGACATGCGGTTTGCGGCTTTTTGCTCAGGAAATCACTAAGTATCTTCCTAGCTATGTTTTAACTCTGTGGGTTACTATTAGAATTTTTTTTTATTTTAATAATTATTGGACTTTTGCAGAAAACTACACCTTTGATGAAAAATTGGAGATGCAATTTTGGATATCCTGTTCGGTATTGGTATCCGATCGGTAAAGTTGGTATCGGTGTAGCCTTATTTAAAACCTTAGTCAATTTTATTTTTGAAAATTATATCTGAATGCATTCTGAACACAACTTTTCACATAGCAAATTCGTACTCAATATCGCTTTGACCTTCCAGATGTCCGATTTACTCTAAAACTAGGAAGAAGAGATTCGTATTTGTGGCGTTAATTGGGTTTCTCACTGTTATTGTTATTTTCCTAACTTCAGCAGCTTATGAACCGAGACAACAAAATTTTATATATGAAACCCAGTTTCAGTAAAAATTGCTGCTTTCTTGGTAGCCTTCGAAAGCTGGGAATAATAAAAATGGTGTGGACTTGAAACTATTAAACTTTAAAAAAATATTATTTGGGGGACAGGGGATTAACTGTTAATCGCTTTTTTTAACCTTACGGTAAACGTTTAGCCAATTAATCGGAATTTTACAACCCTAATAACCAATGAATCCCACACAAAGATCAAACTGTCAGTTATTTGGATTTACATTTAAAACAAATAAGAAAGAATTTGGTTTTTAGTAAGAGAACCACTCTGACGTTATGGGGTGAAAAAACTTGCCGCTTAAGGCGTCACCACCATAATTTTCTCTAAGCTAGAGAGTTTAAGTTAAAGTTTAAACTATAAATTTAGACTGGGGGGGGGGGGTCCTAAATTAAAATTTCAAAAGCTAACTACAAACATACGAATCACTGCCATTTTGCCCGGCATGGCATCCCACGGACATGGCGCCTCCACTCCCGACTGGCGTGACCCTTCTAGCTTGAGAGATCTATGAGCTGTGCTAATGATTGCCTCCTGGGGCTGGGGTTTTATACACATAACCGGAAGTTCGCGCGGATGGGCAGGAGAGCTACGGGGTCTGGTTGGTTGAGGGCCTTGACAACAATGGAAAGTGGGAGAAGTCGGATGAACAAAGGAACTGGGTGCAGAGCCGTTTGAAGGAGTAGTGATGGAAAAAGACAGGCTTGTTTGAGTTTTACTCAATTGAACGTTGGGAAATAGGCCTTTACTTTGAATTATTGGCTATAGAATGAATATTTACATGTTTGCAACGTGAATAGGCTCTGGTTAAAGCTTAATACTTGGCTTTGGGTAATGCAGAAAGCATTACGAAAATTTTAACTAGTGAAAATTAGTTTTTACTTACCTAAAATACTTACCTTCAGTAATATTGCTAAAACCACCTTTTTACGCTATTTACTGCTCGCTTATGAACTAAAAACCATATTTTTTATGTTCTCCCTAAGCTTTTCTCCACTGCCGCCAGGTGGC
>JAHWFP010055747.1:0-12097 GCA_023313725.1 Lithobius niger | reverse complement strand
GGGACGGTGACAACTCCACTGGCTCACTCTACAAATCACCATCTGCACGAAAAAAATGGTATTTCAACACGAACATCCCGGGGAAGACCGGGAGGCAACGACGCCTCCGTAACCACGAATCACAAAAGCTTCATTCTCGGCCGCCGTATCGCCCTCGGCAACGACCGGCCGACCAAAAAACACCGCCGGCATGGCCGTATCCGTTAAGCCTACTGTCTACCGACCGTTGCCGTGCTTCGATCCTGTTCCCACCGTGCTGTTTTCCAATAAGCCACTCGTCGGATCCACTTCTTGACATCGAAGTCCGTTGTTGTAGTCCATAATACGCGTTGGTTAATTCGCGAAGCACGCAGTAAAAACTCGCACAACCATCCACGATGGAGTGCTCGAAAAGTGATGCGGTTGGACTGGTGGTGGCGCTGACGTCGGTAAGTACGTGCAGCGCCACCTGGCGGCAGTGGAGAAAAGCTTAGGGAGAACAAAAAAAATATGGTTTTTAGTTCATAAGCGAGCAGTAAATAGCGTAAAAAGGTGGTTTTAGCAATATTACTGCAATATTACTGAAGGTAAGTATTTGCAGGAAGTAAGAAACTATTAAATTTAATAAGCTTTAACTGTAAACTGCAGTGTTATATACCACAACTAGTTTGGCGGTGGAGGGGAGTGAAATTGAGGACTCGAAGTTTTATACACAGTCTGACTTACGGAATTGCTTGGAAACAGATCTTTTATAAATATCTTTAATAGTGGGACAAGTTGGTAATAATGTTCTGGTGGTCACAGTCGGGCTGAGAGGAGAACTAAGATAAACATATATACACTAAAATTCGTGTCCGGTAGAATGCCGATGTCGAATTACGTGGACTAATGGCAGCATTTCTGGGGGAAAAGATTATTATAAAAGGTTAAATAAATGAATAAATAGTCTAGCTTAGTTGTATGCTAAAACGCATGAAGTTAAATTGGAAGTTTAACCTTAAAGTTAAAGGACATGGTTTGATCTAAGTGGAAATTTTTCATAGTAATTGCGATCGTTCAAACACAATAAAAAATATCGCACCTTAAATAGTTGTCTGTACATGAAATCGAGGTTTAGCACCTTCGCAGACGAAGCCCCTCCTAAAATGCACTAAGCTAGTGTGTGTGGGCTTTTTGCCCAAAAATAGGAGTAATAAAATCAAAATACATAAATACAAGTTTCAATAATGGCGGCCATGATGAAGGAGCGCTGCGGTTGGTTTTGGGCAATCTTCAAATGTAGATTTGAGGATCTTCAAGATGGAAAGTCCGGATTTGGGCTTCCCCAAGAGGCTTGTATTAGGACAGGCTTTTGAATGTCGAAAAGTTTGACCGATTTGGTCGATTATTGAGGAAACGGCGAGATTGTCATAATCGAGGCATTTGGGGCGCTCCAAGAAAAAAAATTGCAAGTTTTGAAAAACAAGCGTTTTTCGGCGGTCCACGTTTACATCCTGCACACGCTTTAACCTTTATTTTTAACCATCTATTTTTAGCTCTCCTTTATCAAAGATTGTCAACAAAGACATCTCAGTTCTAGCTGAGTGCGTGCTCATGCTGGTTGCCTCATCTACCATTTGCTTTTGTGGGTTACTTCACTGGGCGTTGGTTTGCCATTACTTGGCCAGATGAACTGCATAACCACAGGACGGGTGCATCCATGGCTATGTTGGAGTTGTAGCCAATTGTCATAGAAGCGATGCTGTGGGGACGAAAGAAGAAAGATCCTTTTCCACAGTGACAACGCAGCTACAGTCTGCATTATCAACAAGGGTCGGTCTCTGGTGGGGACTATCATGAAACTCGTGAGGCATCCAACTTGGTGCTCGCAGCAATCGAATTTTACTTTAACAGCGAATCATATTCCAGGGCGAGTTAACTGTATTGCTGATTGACTTTCTCGTTTACAGATCGACAGGTTTTGCCAAATAGTCCTAACGGCACATCATCACCCAGGGCCTTGCCCAATGTATTCTCAAATAATCGTCCGATCCTGAGATGTGGAGAATTCACCATGCTCGCACCGTTCTGTCCTTCTTCGCATCTCAGTTTCGTGCGTATCTCTCGACACGGAGGCTCTGTCTGCTATTATTACACTGCAAGCACCAAAACAGATCCTTGTAGACTCTGCCTCGATGTGTGCCCTGTGCATGCCTTGGTGTCTTACCGGCATCTGCGAGTACATCCCAATACCCAGCTTGCAGAGGCATTCTTCTTAGACGGTGGGGGAAAACCACTTTCCCGAAAATTCTTCGTCAGCCAGCTGAAGAAGATTCTAGGCACACTGGGGCTCAATCAACAAGGCATGCACAGGGCACACATCGAGACTGGTACAGAATAGTTAAATCTTGACGCCGAGTCTACAAGGATCTGTTTTCAGTGCTTGCAGTGTAATAATAGCAGACAGAGCCTCCGTGTCGAGAAATACGTACGAAACTGAGATGCGAAGAAGGACAGAACGGTGCGCGCATGGTGAATTCTCCATATCTCAGGATCGCAAAAAAAGTTGCAGTGCACGCAGTCGCCATCATCGCAACAGCTGTACAACGGGCACTCGTTCCGTACTGGTGTTGCGACCTCTGCAGCCGAAGCGCAAATAGAATTAAGACCACCTTTTCCAATTCTTGGGCGGTGGGTTCGGCGCGACGGACTTCTAATCGCTACACCCGATATATACGCACGGAGGCTACCACTCTGCGAGGTGCTCAACATACGAAGTGCTTCAGTTCGGCCTTTGAGTGTGCTTTGCGCGTGTTTGTGCAGTGCTTCATGTGCTGTTTGTGCCATTTTCCAAGTGCTCTTCCGCAGTGCCCAATTGCGTTAGTTTTTCTTGTGTTCCGGTCATTTCCACTGCGGGGTGAAAGGGCTACATACGTGTACATACACGTCTGTGATTCATACGTGTGTCTTTTAGCTAGTGCTGCTAGCGTAGCTTCGGCAATTCTGTTCCTTTGTGAGAGTGATATTTTTAAAATTTCTTGTAAAATTTGCATGTTCTCTGGTTGTGACAATTTTAGGCTTAGCATGATCTGTTAATCATCAGGTCTGAACATGGAGACGGTTTTGTCTTTACCCCCCCCTCCCCCCACCTCTTGCCCTTTAACGCTTTTGTGGGTAGCGCTTTCACCAACCCGTCAAGCTTCCACTTCGTGCCCAGCTCTTGCTTCAAGTCTCTTCCAACGATGTTTTACTCGGGGGAATGATGGTCCTTGGATGTTCATTAAGGAAACATCTCCCACTTCGTGTAATCTAATGGCAATCGACTCCAAGCATCTCACATGTTGGTCTTTTTTAGAGTTCGATGTCACCAACATTTCAACTTTTTCCCACTCAATACAATGTTTTGATTCCATGCAGTGAGCTGCGATGCCGTTGTCTTTTTATTTCTCACATTGGCCATGTGCTGTACTGTCTCGTTTGAATCCCCTTCCTTGTCTCTCCGATGTAGATGGCATCAGTCTCTGCATGGAATTTCGTATACGCCTTCTCTTGTATTCTTCACTGCTCCTGTAATTTCTTCGTCCATCTGTTTTTGTGTCTTTTTTTACTCTTTTTTCTCCATTGACTCTCAGATCCTTCATTTTGCCCTGTATTTGTTTTTTAATGTTATCACACTCTCATGTACGTAGAGGAGCCACAGTATACCAGCACCATCTTAAGTGGCCTAATGACCCCTTCTAAATGTGTAAGCACTACTCTCGGACCTTGTACTTTTATCATTCCTTCACATCTTCACTCAGTGTATTCTTCTAACTGCAGACCACTTCCTTCCACAGATCATTTAAGAGTCCACCCGAGTATCCCAGTTTTAGGAATTTTGCTTTGGTTTGTTCCATGTGCCAACTTTCGGTCACTTTGTCGCTCTAATTCCTCGCCACTCGTCGAACAACCAAGGACCATTATTCCGAGTGGAAAACATCGTTGGAAGATACTTGAAACAAGACCTGGGCACGAAGTGGAAGCTTGACGGGCTGGAGAAAGCGCTACTCACAAAATACGGGAGACCACGACGAGCGGCAGTTACATATTCAAAAGCAGACGACGACGATGTCGTACACACAAGAATCAACAAATTTTGTTGTAATGCTCAAGTAAGATGGCAGCCAGCCATTGAAAATTTGCAAGACGTAGACATAGTCTTATTTGTGAAAATGAGCGGTAAATATATTAATTTCCGAATTATGACTGAATTTGACGAAAACTTTTGATAGTAACACAACAGTTTATTCAATGATATTTATTTTGAAGTACGTTAGCAATTTACAAAAACTTGAACCGAAAATTTCGTCATATTTTACCGCAGAGCTAGCGCTAGCACCGCTGTTTTATGCAGCTTTGTAATGCCTTAATTTCGTCGCAACAAAAATTCTGTTGCCTCAATGTTCATAGACTTGTTCTACCGTTTCAGTTTTGTAAATATTGTTTTATACCTTTTAACTTTAACCCATAACCGCCTGAAAGAACTTTCAGACCCTTTTTTTAGAGTCCATGTGGTATTTGGGTCAGTTCTCGGATTCGAACCGGCATTCTCTTGGTTTGGAGCCGACGACGCTGACCACTGGGCTGTGACTGCCCGCTTTGCTCGGAGTCCCTGGGGACCCCTCACAAAGCTCGCGCTGGGACTTAAATTTTCGCTGTTATATGTTGAAGGCGTACGTTCGTATATAGGCGGTTATGAGTTAATAACATTCAGCGCTACCTTAAGCCCAATACACCCGCCATCTTGTTTTATTCCTTCGATGCGTTTGCGAGAGTGCACTCCGTAACACATAGGCCCATGGGATTTCTGGGAAAGCACAAATTGTAGGTTGAAAATGTTAGTCGCTTGCCAGCCAGAAGTCATTGATTTGGTACGCCCTTCACCTATTGTGCTCGGATAAACCTCGCTGGTATAATAAGCAGAGAGGGAAATTGAACGTTAGCACAGCTCAATCTCCAAAGCCAAGGAACACCACGCTCAACTCGTCCGGAGTGTGACAATGTTTCTGCAATGTGGCTCGTTGCCATGCCAGGCAAAAGGTAGCAGTTGTTAGTTATATTTATTTTAGGACCCCTAAATTCTAAACTTTAAAACTTAACTTAAACAAATTTCTTAACTTTGTTGAAACGTACAGGGACAAAAATTTCGGCACTTGGGTATCTGGACTCCCCATAAGCATAAGTTTACTAAGGGAACTTTTTCAAAAGTGAAAATGCGATGAAGGTTTTTACTTTGACTAATGCTTGAGCTGCTTAGAAATCGGAATTAAATAACGCTTAAGTTAAAACGTAGTACTCAGTGCTACGTTTTGACTTAAGCATTATTTAATTCCGATTTATGAACTTTATCAAAACCCCGGTAAAAACCAATTTTTGCGTTTTCATAAGCCTAAATTTTAAAACTTTACTTAATCAAATGTGGATAAATATTGCTGAAGCAACTTGTTTCTGAAAATCAAATAAGGCATGGTTCTCGTTTAAAACCACAGGTTGTGAACAGATAGTAAATTTGGGCTTTTGGACGATGTCTTAATTTAGACACAATTCATTTTATTGTCATTAGAAAAAAACATTCGAGTGTTGTCTCTGATCCCTACAGCAACTTAATCACTTGTTACTTCATATTATGAAACTTGAAACTTGTGATTGAAGAAATGACGAATTTTAACTCGCATGTTGTAAAGTTTTATTTAAACTCAAAAATAAAACCCCTGTACATTTCTTGCATCCAGTTGACTTCATTTTGATTACAGCTAGAATTCTGAACTTTAGATATTTTTTTATAGTTTAAATTCAGGACTGCCAGTAACTCAATTGTCTCGCATGGTGGGCGATGGCAGTGTTATACCAGCACTTAGTTTACTTAAGCCAGGAATATCACTCCGTCTTCGAGTAGATCTAGGCACAGCTGTGCTTGTTACCAAAGTAAAAGACTTAAAAAAAAAGTCAACTAAGTAAACCAGCCATTAACATCGCATCAGATATGTCATCGCCTGCTTTAGTACAGCCATTGTAACAGCCGCCGCTACAGTATAGATGGCCAAGGAGTGATGTGGTCAATGATGTTGCAGATTTGTTGACGGCTTTCCCAGATGTGAGGCCAACGTCAGGGAATGTTGAATAGTTGAAATGGGTCACTGTTGTGCTCGGCTTAACGTCCAATTGCCAATCAGTAAACGACGGTAGTGGTCGAGTCCGCTTGTAGTTGAAGTTTCCAAGGTGAAGGTTGGTTGAATTGTGTTCCAAATCCTTCAAACCTTAACGATTTTGGGAGGCTGTAGCAGGGCTGGTGTATGTCCACAAATTCATGTGGGCCACTGTTGAAAATTGCGTCTCTAAAACAAGAGGACGCGATACAAAAGCACCAGCCTGGTGACGTTGCTTACAAGAAATGGTGTCTTCGAGAAAGTCAGGAACCAGATCCTTGTGATTAGTTGTGAACGCATGCAGACAAGTGACTGCATTAGTGCTGCAGACGAATGCTTCAGTGCAGTAGGCACTTTCCTTAGGACACAAAATGCATGTGAACAGTCATGATCTGCGTTCATGCTGGACAGCGAAATCCTGTTGGAGAGCAGACTAGTTGTCTTTCTCTTGAACGTGTGCAAGACTGTAAGACATGCTTCAGAAGTGTGAACAGTTGCTGCAAATGAAATTCCCTTTTACCAAAGAAAAAGGGGAAGTCTTGATCAAGATTAAAGAAAATCAGTGTCAAATCCTTGATCCTCAAACCGCGAACACCGTTTCTTTGGACGATGAAAATGCTGCTGAACAGTGGACGCCTGGATTGAAAACGTCAGTTGAAGAGTGGAATACAATTTCTGAACTGCGACCATTTGTACCAGAAAGAGTGAACGTATGCTTTCTGCATGTAAGCTGAAAATTCGTTTTGCAATGGAACAAAAAAAGAATGCGGAAGCAGGGGACAGAAATCTGCTTGATGTTTCATGCTGCAAATGGGAACAATGTTGTTGCTGTTCATTCCTCTTATTTTTTTTGCTTTAGTGCTGCTGGTTCCTTGTGAGAAATGAGAAGTGAAATTGGCGTAAGAACTCAAGGAGGTTAGGTGTGGCCATATTAAACGTTGCACCTCCGCCTGTAGCCATCACAAAAGACATTCATGACTGGAGAGGTGTTGGCCTTGCAGTGTCCCTTCGCACTGCATCCCAAATGGGATGAGCGACAGCATGCTTGGTTGGGGCAAGCAGGAGCTTTCGCATTCCCGAGCAGATACAAGCGAAAGAGCCATGTGAGGTAGGGTTAAAGGACGTGGGAAGGGCATCGACTAAGAGCAGCGACTCGTGTTGAGGAATGGCATCGCAGAAGGAGCTTTCGCTATCAAAGCCATGAGCAACCGAAAGAGGGACGTAAAAGGAAGAATAAATATATCAACTGAGAATGGCCAACTTGAATCGAGGAAGAGCATCTAACGTGTATGGAAAATGTCCCATGGCGTCACGGTAACCATCCTGAAGCGTCCCGGTAACCTACCCGAAGCGTCCCAGCTTCATACAGTAGTTAGCCATTTTAATGTCTAATTTTCTAATTTTTTTCCTTGACCGTCCCAGTAACCACATTACCAGGTTACGGAAGATTTTCCTTATACGGCGTCGAAGAAGTAGCGCTCGCTTTCCCCAGCCAGGAGCAAGCGAAAGGCCGAATGGAGCCTCAAAGTAAGATGAGGCCATCTGGTAACAAGCTTGAAATTTTGCTGGCTTGCTTGAAGCTGATGAAAAGGGAAAACCCATTCCGTTGACGCGATTACCAAGTTCCATTTGGGAACAAAAGATTGGAGGCTGGGAACCGAAGCAGCAGGAGCCCATCCACAAAAGTGAAAGGGTGTTTGTTGTGTAGACGGCAGATCCATCCAAAACAACTGATGATCTGGGTGAAGCACAGGGAGGAAGAAAGCACGTTCCAACGAGGAGGGTGGCTTTTGCCTGTAGTTTGATTATAATAATAATAATAATATAACAGCTTTATTACCAAAAACAAATGGTAAAAGGAAACTGGAAGGGATAAAACATTACCCTCTAACACCAGCCCCTACAAATTTTAAACAATATTTTCAAATTCTAGACCCATTGGGCTGCGTCGTCGAAATGTTAGTGATTAAAAATTTAAGTACAGATAAAAGATCAAATAAGATCAAAAACACTTTACGAACATGGAAAGATCAACTTTTTTGAGACCCAGTTTGAACTGATGAAGACTATGCGACATCACCAACTCGGACGCCAAGGAATTCCATGGCTGTACTACACGGTTTGAGAAGAACTTTGTACAATCTCTTTTCATTTTTGCGACTGTTAGTTTAAATGGGTGTCCTCTGGTATATGCATTACCTCGGACACAGAAAAAGTTTGTTGGGTCTGCATCAACTAGTCCGTGTAGAATGGAGAAAGTTAGACATAGATCTGCTTGTAATCGACGCAGTTCCAAAGAGGCTAACCCCAAACGTTTTAACCGCTGTTTGTATGGAACATTATAAAAACCAGGAAGAAATTTAGTAAACGTTCTTTGGACCGACTCAACCACTTTAATGTCTTTCACTAAGTGTGGAGACCAGACTTGACTGGCATATTCGACAATAGGTCGAACGTAAACATTAAATGCCCTTACCAATGTATGGATATCTCTAGACACAAAACAGCGTCTAATCATATGACCAATTCGCTTAGCCCTAAAGGCAATCTGACAGCAATGCTTTGAAAACTTGAGATCAGATGTTAGGTAAATACCAAGATCCTTTATCTCGTGTGTGGACTCCAGCAGCAGATTATCAAGAGTATACGAAGAGGTTCTGTGTATGTTTCCTAATGGGAAAGTAAGACATTTTTTAGCGTTTATTGGTAGTTGCCACTGTGATGACCAACTGCATAGATAATTTAAGGCCAATTGAAGAGAGCAATAATCTTCAGTGGTTTTTACGTTGTTATAAAGCTTTACATCATCTGCAAATTTTGGCATTCTGACTGTACCACTTCCAACCTGTAAATCGGAGACAAATAGGACAAATAATAGCGGACCTAAAACTGAGCCTTGTGGAACACCGCTGGTGACTGGCGTAATGTCAGAAAATGAGCCACTAATATATACTGCTTGAGATCTAAGACTCAAAAAATCTTTAATCCATCGATAAACTCTCCCATCAATGCCTAAGTTATTTAGTTTTTGAAGTAGTTTTGAATGTACGACCGAGTCGAACGCCTTTGCAAAATCAATACAAATAACGTCCACCGGAATAGCACTTTCAATGGATTTTGTCCAGTCATTTATGCAATTTAACAGCTGTAATGTGGTTGAGCGACCAGGTAGAAAACCATACTGGTCGTTTGGCACAAGGTTACATTTGTACAAATGATTCAGAATTGCGTCACGGATGATTCTCTCTAGAATCCTACACGGAACACATGTAAGAGAAATTGGGCGATAGTTAGCAGGTTCAGCTGCATTGCCCTTTTTGAAAATAGGACTAACCCTAGCCATCTTCCAGCATTTTGGTAGCATGCCCGAGGTGAATGATGATTTCAGGAGTAAGTACAATGGTTCACTTAGCTCCGAAGCAAGGGTTTTGTAGAAATTTGCTGAAAAGCCATCAGGGCAAATTGCTGAACTACTTTTAAGTTTTCTTAATTTAGTTTCAATACTCTGGGCTGTAAAATCAGGAGGCTCAAATTTTGGTTTGTTTGAAGATGATGAACAATTATCTAATTCAGACTCCAGTGGAGTCGGGGTATTGTTATCGAATACAAAATTTTTACAGAAAGTGTAGTTAAAGGCATTTACTTTGTCTTGGTCATTCGTTAGTAATTTATTATTGAAATGAATGGGAGGAATTTTTCTACAGATTTGCGTTTGTCTTTTGACATGCTGAAAAAGGGCACTCATAGTTTCCTCCTGAATAATTTTACGCTCAGAATTTATCGCATTTGTTTTACACAAGGTCTTTAATTGTTTTCTACAATTATCATACAAACTCATGTTTGTATCAGTTCTGTTTATTTTCAGCCGTTTCCAAAGCCTTCTTTTATATGCTGTCAGTTTTCTAATTTCTTTCGGTATTTTCAAAGTTCCATTCTTATTTTTGAGCACATATTCAGTTGATTTTTGGACTAGTTCGGAGAGTATACAGTTAAATATATTCCATTTTCTTTCCACAGTTTGTGATTCTTTTAAGTATAACTTCCATTGAATTATATTCAAATTTATTCGTAGTAAATTAAAGTTTATTCTTTTAAAATAATTTATTTCTTCTTTATTTACTCCGTTACAAATGCTATGAATTGAGAAAATTACGGTTTCATGATCACTCGTGCTGAAATGTGCTGTCACATCTACATCAAAAATTAACCGATCGTTATCCACCAGAAGAAGATCAAGAATATTTTCACCTCTAGTTGGTTTTGTCACTAATTGGTCCAACCCCAGGTCCATGGTACAGTCAAGAAAGATTTGTTGATTTAAATCAGAAGCTGAGTGATTTGCCCAATTTACGTAAGACATATTAAAGTCACCCATGACCAAATTTGTATATTGGGTATTAATGGCAGATCTAAGAAAAGAGCACATTGAATTAATCTGGTTTAATTCTCTACCATTAGGCAGGTAGCCAGTTATCAATCGAAGTTTTTGGCGAGGTAAGACAATACTTATTCCCTCGGAATCCTTTGCGATATGCAAAGAAGTTACCTCAATTTTATTGCGTATGAAAATGACAATTCCTCCCCCACGACAGCCAATGCGATCCCTTCTAAATACGCGATACGGGACATCCCCTGTCAGCATGGCATCCGAGATGGAGTCGTCAAACCAGGTCTCAACAATTACAACAATATCGTAAATCAAATGTAACAGTAAAACACGAAGATCCGGCAATTTGCCCTTCGCACTTTGTGCATTTATTAGGCAACCAGACAGACTTTCGCTCTCATCATGCTCAGTGGAAGATTTTGATGACTGGTTCGGTTGAATCCGTGTAACAACATTGGTACTTAGTATACATTGCATTTGTGCGCAATCAATGCTATTTCCTGTTTTAAATGTCAATGGTAGTTCGAGTGTTGCCACGCCGTTCAAATCGTTACTAAGTGTAGGACCAACCTGGACATACTTTATGTCGTTTATAATTCTTCAGTTTCCCTGATAGGAATAAAACCCATCATAGTATGTGTACGTGGACCAGTAATTTTCAATGGCACATTCTAGTGTAATTTTGCCAATGGCCGACAAGTGCACACCATCCGGGGCAAGGAGACGTCTGTTATTCGTGATTGTGTCCCATATGGATATAAAGCCACAACCGTTTAATTTGCAAACCGCTTGTATATTGCCATTACATTGCACCAAATGATGGTGCAAACCAGTCGTCATTGCTCTTGCTTGGCTTTTCATCCCGGGAAAAAGACCAACAATACTTATTCTTGCTTGCGGTGTGATATCTCTAATTAGGTTTATTAACATTGCCATTTCACTCGCAATGTCATTTGGAGAGTCTGTTTTCACATTGTTGGTGCCCACACATAACACAACACCAAGAATGTTTTTCTCTGACTTAAGAATATCTACGGTAGAACCAGATAGTTGCTGTATCGTAGCACCAGGGAAGCACCAGGTTTTTGATGTAAACTCTGTGTATTTTTGTTTTAGCCTGATGTGTCTTACCTGTGAATCACCAATTATAATTATCTTTCTGTTTGAAGAACCCTCATCAGGTGTGCCAACACTGGTATCCCAAGATGTCGGCTGAACGGAAGCAGTTTCGACGTTGGGAACAATTATAGATGGTGCAACATTTTGTTTGTTTGATGCTTTACCTAGTGTCGGATTGTGAGATTGTTTGGGTACACTTGAACACTGTTTATATTCCACAGTTACCTCACCGTTTTTCTTCTTTCTTTTTCTAGTAAACTTTGCATCATGTCTAGGCACACTTGTGTCATCACCGATATTTACCTTATCAATGTGCGTAGAGAGTAATTCAGTGTCACCCGTGTCACTTGTTGATATAATGGTACTAATGATAACATTTTTGCTTCCCTCCTTTGTTCTAGGATTTACGGTATTCAAACACTTCGGTCTTTGTTGATTTTCTTCACTT
>JAHWFP010055745.1:0-13438 GCA_023313725.1 Lithobius niger | reverse complement strand
TTTTTTCTGCTTCCAGAGTCGAAGAGAGGTGCTCAGAAATTCATCAAAAAACGCAAAAGGGGTGCAACAGCTGCAAAACTTAGTGCAAGAAGTAAAAACGGCAAGACAAGAGCCGCTCCAAATGGCGGCATTAAAAAGCATGGAAAACGAAACGCCAAAAATGGAAAAAAGAAGCGTGGAATTGAAAACCACGCTGAGGATGAGGACGCTACAAAAGGCAAAACTAAAAGAAGTCAATCTAATCAAAATAAATCCAAGGCTAAAAAACGTAAGCGTGGATTGGTACCAGCAAACAAGAGGAGTATCAAAGATCAAGAATCGACTGACAAAGACAAAGCCGCTAAGAAAATAAAGAAACGTAACGCAAAAGGCAAAAGAAATGCCAAAGCGAGAAATGTCAAGACACGCCAAGCAGTAAGAAATAATGTCGATAAAACCAAACGAAACGGAGCAAATGCAGCCGGTGAAAAAACAACCAATAGAGAGGAAACGAATAATCAACTGGAAGAGAAAATAGGGAAAATTCGGAAAAGTTATTATGCTTCAATGCGTAGAGAGGATAGAAACGAGACAGTGAACGCTGCAGGGAAAAAGATGCTTGGAATGTTACAGAAGAACCGATTTCATGACAGAATTAAATTTCCATACATAGTTTATATGGAAAAGCCAATGAGGAAAAGGACAGTTAAAGGGGCCAATGTCTGCTCTGGAGCAATATTAACCAAGCACTGGATTATAACTGCAGCCGCTTGCTTCGAATTATAGTAAGTTGGTCTTTTTTCTTTCTTTTTTTTTTGCTACTTGTGTGATGATCGTGAGCGGTAAGCGAGCTCAGTCTGGTTGCTGGAGGTTTGCGGATCTGGTTGAACACGGGTTTTGGCAAAGTCCACGCTTGGACTGCCGGCCAGGGTAGTGTGAGGGGGTAACATGCTCCTTCAGCGGCTATGGGATGTATTCTAGCTAATTCTGGACAATCTTTCGGCCCCGATGATGATCGGAGGTTTCCCGGATCGAATCCCCGGGCTGGTACCTCCCTTTACCAGATTTCTTCTTCTCTAAAAAAAAATCTGGTAATGTTCAAAAATTGAGCCGGTTTAGCCATACAAGCATCAATTGCTTTGGCTGACATAAGGCTCATCAAAATTAATAATTAAATTTAAAAAAATAAAAAAATACCATTGATAATTTACCACGGATGAATTTTTTTCCTCTAAAAAGATAAATTTATAAAGGAAAAACCATTTAAACAAAGGGAAAAAAATTAGGCACCCCTGCAAGAAAGGATGCCATTAACTTTCTTGTCCTAGGTGGTGAAAATGGACTTAATTCAACTGTGTCCCCATTTTTTTTTCAAAACCGTGTGTGGACTTTCGTGATCGATGTGACAATAATACAGAAAAAATAAATGTTGTGACAGTTGAGGTCATGTGTTGATTAAACAATGGTTCGGCTGGATATTTTCAATATCCAGAATTAATAATGTTGGTGGACGTAAATAACTCTACCCTAGGGGGACCACAGAAAAAATACTACCTTTTAGCACAATGCAAGTCAATGAATTTGTAACTGTTTACGCACATACGCACAAGGCTCGCATGAAACCGGAAGCGCCCAAGTGACGTCATTTGGCGGGGATAAAATTTAATGAGCTCGGGACTGACCAACCTTTCCTAATACTATCGTTCCACTCGACCTTGATACACGCATGTTTTTCTTAATTCGTCAGTATGAAAAGAATACGTGTATGTAGAGGTAGCCATTGAATGGTCTGATTGCTTTAACTTTAAACACAGAGGTACGTGGCATATCCTACAATGTAGCGTCTTACTCGTATTTAGGGGGAGCATGAGCTGCTACCCTATTTATCGTTGCAGTCTGTAATTTTCTTATACTGAATTGAAACCGGCCGTGTGCTCTCAATTTGTAAGGTCATACCTAAACTGTATACGTATCACTACATCTTTCAAAACCGAATACGAAACTGAAGCAGACTTGGGACCGATGACCATTGGTTTCTGGAGTGTTGCAGTTTAGTTCAATTTTAGAGATCCATGGTCAAAATTGAATCTGAAAGCGTACTCCCGGTTCTAAGGTCTCACCAGTATTCCCAATAGGAAACCGAAACTGACCTGGGTCCGATGATCCATGGTTTCGGGGCTCCAAACCGGAAATGTTCTGTCTACCATCTTCGATGACGTCACTTCCGGCCACCATTACGTCCTGGTAAGGTATACTTTATTACTATTTAGGTTTAGGAGAGTGTGAGACTGCAAGAACAGCTTTCATGGCTACAAATATGCTCAGGACAAAACATGCTAAGGATGCTGGAGGTTTAATTTGTAATTTTTTGATTACCGTTCCCTAAGGGAAAAATTACTTCTTCTGTTTGAACTACTGTTAAAAAAAAGTTAATATTCGGATCAATGTGTTTGTCTGTTCAGAATATATCAGGACCAACTGAACAAATTTTCTAAGCAATTCTTAGGATCTTAATTGGCTGAGCGAGCAAAGCCAGTGAAGTCGAATACTTGACAAAAATTGGATCTCTGGATGTTTTGGAAGTTTGTCTGTCTCTGTGCGTTCGCCTATCTTGGGAATGAATAACTTTAACACAATTTGTTCTGATCCGTTTGAAATTTCATGAGAAGGCTCCGCGGATCCTGGGGGGGGCAATGGAGAACGAAAGAAACGAGTGCGAAAATGACATCCCAATCTAAAATATTTTCGAAGATATTCGGATTTTCTGTTGGGTGGCTAAGATATTTGTTAGTAGCAACCATTAATCATGCTTTCACGCACACACACTAAACCAGGATCGACACAAATCGACGAATTTAAAATACTATAAGCCATGCTGAATTCAATTCACCCGTTTGTGGGGATCTTTCGTTTGGGGATTTAAGGTATACAATCCTTGTGGTACATGTAGCTATTGTCATTTATATACCATGCGCAATGGCTGTTTGCCGTGACGTCACCATGAGTTAGCCAATGACGAACAAGAACAACAGCTGTTCGGCCGTCTGATTGGACCAACCCAGTCACGTGATGTGCACGTCACAGGAAACAGCCGTGGTGCGTGGTATAGTGAGACAGAATGTGCGGCCACAGTTTAGAGGTCCACTGAGTTATATGTGTGTCACATGCCATTCTTTCACTTTATGTGAAAAGGTATTGAATTGATAAGGTATAGTAGCTGATGAAATCTTACGCTGCTAGGAATTAAAACATTTTGTCTTATTAAGATTACTGTACAGCAGTTTGTACATTTTATAGCCTCAATTTTGTTTGCCTATATTTAAGTTTAGAATACATTTGTCGTGTCTTTACTACGTGCTTTGGCAATGACGCTTTTGTTGACAAGACCACGCGAATTTGTAAATAAGATTTTTTTTTTTAAATAGACAAAAATTTGCCATTCTTCACCGACGTATTGCCCAAAATTAGAACTGCAAGTGAAGCACTATTAATAGCGCATTGTTAATTTAGTACTTTTCAACTAATTTTGAAAACAATGTACAGTGGAAGATTTTTTCGTACGGCATATGACTCACGTCCTGTTAACTTCGGAGTGTTTATGTCAGTTAGTGCGGCTTAAAACGGCCCCAACGGGCTCTCTGACAGGACAAGAAGACTCACGAGACATGAATAAACAGCATTTATTTTCGTGTCTTGCTCACTTAAACAGGGCAAAAACTACATGAGTATGAGTCCACATCAACCAGGTACCCCAAAACGAAGAATACTTGCAATGAAAAAGTATAATTTTAGGAAAAACAAGCTCTAGTAGGAGTCCTGCTAATGTCCGTTACCAACCAACTGCCATGTTTGTTAGGACATCACCTCTAGAGCTAAATTATATGCGGTTTACAGGAAGGTTATCAAATGCTCTCTTCCACATTTTCATGTTTGGAAAATTTTTGATTATGTTCATGCACCTCTTATTGTTTGCTGAAATTGTGTAAGCCTCCAAATTCACACGAATCTTCTCACGAATTTGTAAATAATTGAGGTGTTGCTAACTAGAATGGTATGGTTTGGTGAGTAAGTGTAACGTCTGCAGGTAAACAAACAAATTGAATTTTCATGGCCTGTATAGTATTTACATTCCTTAATTTCCGTTGGTTCTGGTTTTAAATGTTGTAGAGAAGCCCAATTTGATAGGAGCTTTTCGAGTGGTGTTTATATTGTGCCTTTGAATTAGGTGGTTGGTAGGATATATGGTGAAATTCTTTGGCGTGAAGAATGCAGAAAACAATTACAAATGGAGAAAAAAATACTGTTTATGTTAAAGAAAAGAGGTATAAATACAAGATGTCCCAAAAGTCCCAGTCCACCCTCACAACGTTTGAAGGGGTTGAATGAAGACAGTGAAACCCTGGCAATGTAGGTTTGGTTAAAGGATCTACCTTTGTGTATCTGTGTAACACCGGCATTTCGCCTGCCCCCCCCCCCCCCCCGGGGGTGGCCCCATGGTCCCCAACTCAGAAATGTCCAATGGAATGGCGGGTAAAGGAATACTTTATTTGGAAGATCTTCATTAGGCGAGTAAAATGCCGCAATGAGAGCTTCGATATGATGAGCCCATCCAAAATGGCGGCCGGTCAAACATTACATTACATTGAAATCCAGAGTGTGGGCTTCAGTGCCCCTCCCCCCCCCCCCACCTCTCTCTAGGAAGTGAGGTCCATGAGCATGTACCTTAACATTAGTAATTCCTTTCAATCCTTTGAACGTTTAATGAACACAATGTTTAACTAATGAAAAATGTTCACCGACCGAGTTTTATGTTTCGTTTCGCCAGTAGCGAAGCAAGGTCGGTTAAATTATTATTAAAAGAGAGCCCGAGGGGGGGGGGGGGGACTGCAGATCAGACTTTGGGTTTCAAACTGCAAACGACGTTGTGGGTGTAATCCAATCAAATTGAGCGAAGCAATTTGCTGCCACCTACGTCCCTCTGCGACGTCCTTAGCCTGACTAAGAACACAAGGGATGTAGAGAAAAATCCTAATGTTTGAATGGCCGCCATTTTGGATGTTCTCATCGTATCGATGCAATCATTGCGGCATTCTACTCGCCTAATGAAGACCTTCCAAATAAGGTATTCCTTTACCCCCCATTCCATTAGAAATTTATGAGTTGGGGGCCCAGGGGCCCTCTCCCAAGGGGGCAGGCGAAATGCCGGTTGTACACAAAGATTGATCCTTTAACCAAACTTCCATTGCCAGGGTTTCACTGTCTTCATTCAACCCCTTCAAAAGTTGTGAGGGGGGTACTGGAACATTTGGGACACCCTGTATTAGATATAGGCTGAAGAAATGAACTAATGTTTTACAGCAATTAACTCGACCGAGTAACTGTGTCTTCAGAACTCAGGTTATAGTATATGCGTTACAGTTACATATAAAACTTGGTCATGCAATGATAAATTTGAGAACAAGAGCACTCTCAAGGCTCACTTGCCAAAAAATAAAAGAATCATACATCTAATTTCATAATAATCGTAATAATTTCATAATAATCGTAATAATTTCACAATAATCGTAGGCCCCCAATTACGTGTTGGACCATCCAGTATAATGCCAGAAAACTGTTGCCGTAACCCGTTGCTCTTGGGGGGGGGGGGGCGTAACTTTATCCCCTCTCCGACCTTACGACTGGTAATTTACCTTAATAGTTTCGATTTGTGTGTTTATTGTGAATTGGTTTTGGAATTCTCCTTTAATAGAAAGGATAGGTCTAAACGAAAATGTCATTTACTGCATTCAACGATTGTGGACTTGGTAACATTGGTGTCTTACAGCTTCAGAGCTGACTACACAAAATACTACCCATTATACCACACAAACAAACAAACCCGCAATTCGTCAGTTTTGCCTGTTTACAATCCATCTCCATAAATAGGTTTTTACGACACGGTATCGTTGTTTGCAGCAGAGATAAACAGATTTCGTACTTCTTGCCTGTCAATTCTAAGCCACAATTTTTCTTATTGCAGTGGACCTGACGACTGGGTAATAGTAGTTGGAAGTTATGACTTGAAGAATCAGCACGGTTGGGACCAGATCTTCAGCATTCAGGAGGTATAGTGCAAAATAAAATATCTTTGAAATGTCTTTGACATGGGGGAATTTAGGAGCCCTCCCAACGCATACATCTAAAATATAGGAAGTATACAGAGAATATAAAGAGTGCTGGCCCTCGATACGCTATGTAGGCCTGTTTTCTTCGAGTCTCTATAGTATTGCAAGTGGTTGAACCTTCTGGAACGTTCTAGAAGCTTTTGAGGGATGAACAATGTGGCCTAATACTTTATTTGCTGTAGGCTTACATGTGTACTCTGACTGTTTTTCGATCCCCTATAAATAACAGACCCAAACACGTTCCACGAAAATGGTGTCTGTATGGTCACAAAACATACCTAGAGGCTAACCTTCGTGTGTATCTAAGTACTACTGATGCTATCTTTCCAGCCAAACAACGGCCGAATTTTGTCAACCTTTAGTTGTAATGGTCTCCCCGCAGTCAGGGTACTTGCGGAAGGTCTGCCATTGTTTTGTTTTGCAATGAGTTTCCGGTTTCTAACAATGGAATGCGGCAATACATAAAAAATTACATTTATTATAAATAAACAATAAACATTGCACAATATGTGGTCGGTTTTCGCAGTTTCCATAATGTGATTACTCTCGCCAAAAAAAAAAAAAAAAACATATAACGGTGATCAAAGAATGGCAGAAAAACAACATCTCGCAGAGAGAATTCAAAATTCAACATGGAAGCCATTATGGGCATGTTGGCTCGAAACCGAACGCTGAATGCTGGCATTCAGAAATCAGTCCACCATTTTTTAGCTGTTCTCTACAATTATCCCGTTGCAGAGATGTTCGTGTAAGCAACGAGCATTAATCGAAGCTTGGAAGTGTTCTCCGCCACCATCTTGCATTTCGCCGATTGTGTGCGTAGCGGCTTGTCAGCCATGGGGGGGGGGGGGAATGAGGCTTAATGGCGCGTCGACAGCTTGGTCATTAGCGCCAACCTCAGTCACAGTGCAGTGGTCCGGGTTGCCACTGCACCACACATTACAGAGATATAATTCAAACCCCTAACCTAAATCTTGTCATACATCTGTACCTCCTGCAAAAATTGAAAAACACCGGACAGGAGGACAGACTTATCGCCCAATTGACGCACAATGTCATGCGGAAGATGGAAAAGACGACGAAAACCATCAAGATGGCAACAATCAACAAGGAAGTGCCGGTGCTGGACCTTAAGTGGCCGCCGACACCAATAACATTCAGGAGGGTCAAGAAAAAGGAAACAGTGAGTAAGTCGAGTGTGACCAATGCGCAAACGGGCCAACACCACCTCCTCACGGCGACTGCGGCGACACGCCGAGTGCCATTCCTCAACAGTGCCTTTAATAGCTCGTAATTTATTGCCGTTCTGTCCATCCCACGAGGCTTGCCAAAAAGCATGTAACCTGAGACGCAGAGTTGGAAAAGCGTCCGAGGGAACAAGGCTGAGATCCCTTCCGAGAGGCCCATTGGTCTGTCGGTGGGTGACGTCAGGCAGCTACGCCAGAGCTACGCCAAAAATGAAAAGTTGCGTTTGCTACGATCGGCAGCGAATGGCTGCGTATGACTGCCTGAGGGGTTGGTTGTCATAGCGACTGTCGGTTGTAACTTAGCGGTCGTTCATATCGTGTGAATGGGCTATTACTCTACAAAGCTTATTTCTGTGAGGATTCACCTCAGTTCTACAGTATGTTGCCATAACAACGTACTAAGACTATGGCCAGTTAAATTAATACAGATGCAAGCCCATTTGGTTTTCATCTCTCGTATTAAGGCTAGTTCCTGCGAGCATGACTTGTACTTAAAAATTTTTTTAATTGACTAAGTTAATGATAATAACAATAATTTTTTTTTTTTTTTTTTACGCAGACCATCGTTCACGCGGAATTAAACCTTGAAACTCACAAGAATGATCTAGCCCTCGTGAGGCTGGACAAACCAATCAGATTCAGTCTACATGTTAGACCAATTCCATTAGCCACAGAAGAAGCGCCAAGCTATGCCAAATGTGTTGCACTTAGTTGGGGAACACCAGAGACGGGTAAGAAAGATTGTTTTGTAAAAAAAAAATGAGAATTATGAAAATATATTTGATGAGCACTGCACCAACCCTATAAAAACATACGTTTTAAAATAAACACTTTTTAAGCACGCATGTTTTCCTAAAAACCCAAACGCTTTTGTACAAATAGCATCGGGCTAAGAGGAAGCCTTTGAAAACATTAGCGTTTATGGAATGTTGCAGACGTGGAATGTGTTTTTAATAAAACCCTAACTTTCAGTTTTGGAAAATTGTTCAAGCATGTGCTTAAACCACGTGTAGTGACAAAAGTGTTTAAAATAAAACGGTGCTGTTTTTGTGAAGATGTAGTGCTTTTTAACGCATGTTATTGAAAATTGTGCTTAACGAAAATACTTACGTATCGGGATAAGAGGGCTTTTCAAAACATTAATATTGTAGACTTGAAATGTGTTTAAAATAAAACCCTACCTTTCGATTTGGAAGAATTTACAAACATATGCTTAAAACAAATGTAGCGAAAAAAGTCGTTAACATAAACTAGTGCTGCTTTTATGAATATAGTGCTTTTTAACGCATGTTTTTTTAGACCTGTGTTTAACGAAAATGCTTGTGTCTATCATGTATTTTAAAAAAACGTTACACTATTTTAACATAAAAACACTACTATTTTATTTTAAACTCTTTTGTCACTACAAGTGTTGTACCGTAAATGCATTTCATGATTGCGACACTATATAAACCCTGCTGTTTTTAAAAGTTTCTTCAAAGCCAGTGATATTCGTTAAATGCTCTTTAAGTATTTTTAAGCTAAAAACATATACAAATGTTTTCTAGGTGTCTCTAAAACGTGTTTATTTTTAAATACTTGATTTTGCCGTAAAAAATTATCTCAAAAACACGTGTAGACATCACACAGAATCTTCTAATCTTAGGTTTAGGCAGTTTATCCAGAAATAATGTCATTAACACGTATAGATATTTCACATGCATCTCACTGCCTCCCATTTTGACAGTTTTGGAATAAATTATCTCAAAACATGATTGGCGACTCACAGATACGTTTAACCTTCGATTTAGATAAATCCACCCAAAACCAAAACTGGTAGAAAAACTCGCAAAGTTTTAAAAAACGATCGGCCTTTGAAGGTAGTGATATCATTCAACCAAGGCCGCCAAGGTTAATCCAAAGTTAACCGCACCGACTAATAGTTCGAAAGTTAAATGAAAACTTGAAGATTGCTTCTCGCTGT
Organism: Lithobius niger; assembly: GCA_023313725.1. Classification (NCBI taxonomy): domain Eukaryota; kingdom Metazoa; phylum Arthropoda; class Chilopoda; order Lithobiomorpha; family Lithobiidae; genus Lithobius; species Lithobius niger. The sequence continues at coordinate 4,085 of JAHWFP010055745.1, read as the reverse complement.
AGCAATCTTCAAGTTTTCATTTAACGTCAAAGTATTATTGGGTGCGATTAACTTGGTTAATAGGATTGACCTTGGCGGCCTTTCCTTGGTTGAATGATATCACTACCTTCAAAGGCCGATCGTTTTTGGAAACTTGGCTGGTTTTTTTTAACAGTTTTGGTTTTGGGTGGATATCACAACTTTCATAGGACCGTGAACGTCCATAAGGTTACACTGTCTTATCTTCATCTGTACCTTTTTTCAAGAGGAATTTTATTTCTATAAATTTTCACATTTATAATTTTCAAATTTACCATTGCCAATTAGCTGTTAGATTAGCCAAATTGCCACGGCTTAGTTTATTGTATGACCACTCTTCACATACTTAAGTTGCTTCAATCCCATTTTTTCACACACTGGCTAACAATCGCTGATTTCGTTCGCTTCGCTCACTCAATCAGCGCATCCCCTTCAGTTGTTTAGCCTTCTATTTAGATAGATTAGTGGTAAATGATCTCGTGAAGACGTGTGTACAACTGTACATCTTACAGACACAGCCTGAGTTTTAGACAGTTATCAAGAAATGATCAACTATAAACACCTGTAGACATCTCGTAGATATCTCATCCCTCAAGAGATATCTACTCAATTTGAAAAGTATTGATCTCAAACACCTGTATGCACCTCAAAGAAATCTTTTATCCATACATGTAAACAGCTTTCCGTTTACTGTAAAATCATACAATAATAAGGTGAGAACACGCAAATGGCTAGAAATAATCATAATAAATAGGAGATAGGAAAATAGCAAGTATTGTTCACTAGAACAACGAAAAATAGCTCGACTGCCGGTCAGGGTAGCGTGAGAGGCTACCATGCTGCTTCAGGGGCTATGGGGGACTATTCTGGCCAATCTTTCGGCCCCTATGATGACCGGAGGTTTCCCGGATCGAATCCCCGGGGCTGGCACCTCCCTTTACCAGATATTTATTCTTCTCTAAAAAGTCGGGTAATATCCAAAATTGAGCCGGTTCAGCCATACGAGCATTAAATTGCTTCGCCTGACTTTAAGGCTCAAAAGAAATTAATTTAAAAAAAAAGTAAAACTTCTCTTCGCACTGACCCTTCGTGTTTACGGCATGACTCGGATTTAAACCCGCCTGTCGCACAATCATCAACATGGTGCCGTTAACCCCTTCTCAGCTCTCTCGTACTCCCCCTCAACTTCTTTTTCTAATATTTTTTTGTTATCAATATTTTCCAGAGAACCGAGCAAAGACTTCCATGTTGCAAACAGCTGCAACCTTCGCATTAGGATCTGACCAATGCAAAATATTTATGAAGAGTCGTAATGATGAAAAAATGTGCACGTACAACCCTGAAGATCCTTCCAAAGGTCCTTGCTGGGTACGGCCATTTTCATTTTATTTAAACTATTTTTGTATTATATTGTATTAATTGTTTTTTGGGACCAGAATAGCGTGTAAGAATTGCTCCAATGAGAAAACACACAAAAAAAAAAGGGTCGCTCTAACAAAATGTGCATTAAATCGCTTATACCGGCCCACTGTTGCAAAATCCATGCTACAACCTTTACTTATACCAAGAATTTATAGGGTTGGGGAGTAAAATGTGTACCTCTAAAAAGTCCCTATTGAAACGACTTCCAATTAGTTCCTTCAGAGTTTTCAGAGGGCGCCACGTGTTCCATCTGGTAATTTTTGCTCATTTTTTTAGCTCAAATCTAAAGTAGACTAAATTACAAACTAATCTAAACTAAATAATAATTAAATACAAGCTAGTTTCATTTAGTTCAGTTTAATTTTAGGCTGAAAACTGATGTAGAAATTCCCATATAAAACTCGTGGCGCCCTCTGTAAACTCAGACGGAACTAATTGGACTGGATCTAGGACGCTTCAGTATGGGGTCTCAGTCACAAATTCTCCTCACCAACCGTATAAATTATTGCTTATACCAATCTAACATTGTTGTGGCTGTGTGGTAACCTTTGGTAACCGAACGGCTGCAACAATCTCTGAGTTTAAATTACGGTAACTGCATGGCCAAGCGTGCGTGTGACTTTGGTATACACGCATGACAAAGCGTGCAATAACTGTTAGTATACGCTTGGCGCAAAATGCATTAACCTGGTATACCTACTGACAGAAAGGGTAACTGTTAAACGGAAACGTAAAAGGAAACTTAAAAAAAAAAACGAAATTAAAAAAAGATTGTATGTGTATCGACGAACTGTATGATGGACTGCTCGTGGATTTTCATTTTTTTAATGACTACTAAAAAGAAATTATTTCTTGAAAATTATTTCTAGTAATTATCTCCAGTAATTAAAGCTAGTAAAAGCCAATTATTCCGGCTAATAAAACACTTAACTATTTCCGGCTAGATAAAAAAAATGTCATTTAGTTCTGCTAACCATTATGCCTACTGACAAAATATTGGGAGGATCTCTACTACCGTATTGCAGGTCAAGGTTAGGTCAGTTGCCTTTGCTAGAATTTCGCCAGGCAGGAAACGAGTGGAAGAGAGGGACGAGCACTCTGCAATGTTTCGGCAGTTGGCAAATGTTCAGCAAAAATAAATAGTAATTTATATTTTCTATTAACAGGATAATGGGATGTAATTTTGTATTTACCAGGCGCAAATGCTGGAAATAATTACTAGAAATAATTTGTTTTAAGTTAAGCGTACCAATGCCAACATTACCATATCCATCGATATGAAAAGCGTCAATAACGCTGGTTGACAGTGATCGATGTAAAAAGCAGATGGACAACCCGTTTTTTTTCCGTTTTTGGGTCACAACGTTCGAAACACCAATTAGCTGGTGGCAGCTAAAGAGTACAGTGTTCAGGCCTCTTTAGGAACGAACTCAAGTCAGAAAGACCCAAGTTACGCTTGAAGGCTGTATTTGTTGGATATGAAGGTAACTTTAGCCGCTGGGTTAGGCACATCAGATTGTGCCTAATCTCATTCTGTATACGTAATATATATTCTGTGTACAGTAATCCAGTAGAAAACAGCGATGCCCATCAATGCAACGAATTATGCAGAAAAAACATTTCAACAATAAAAGGATTTCTTTATACAAGATCGGTAGGCATCGTACCAATGCCTACTTTCCCAGGCACCTGGGGCGAGTAATCGCGAACCATGAAAATGACGTAATTTTATGTTATCATTGGCCTTCCAGTTCAGTAGGGTGCTCAGACATCCGAAAGGGCAGGGGCAATTGTTAGTAAAAGGACACTATCAGGGTTTTTTTGGGACCAATTTTTTGGGGCATTTCTCTATTTTACGCCTTATCTGCCCCTTTCTAAACCCTTTTAGGCTTTTTTGGGTCCTTTCTCTAGTACAAAAAAGGACATTTTTGTACCCAAGAAGGGCATTTTTCAAAAAGGGCAGGGTCAATGCCCTCTCTGCCCAACTCCTATGCACGCCAGTGCCTTCTTTGAAAACTGCATGATCAATGATTACGTCGAAATCATGTTCTTTTCTAGATTCGTGGAAAGTCGACCAACTAGCCCGACTGCAGATCATCTAAGGCCGGGTTTATGCACCTACTCGCCTTTGCATTCTCGCAGCTAGAACTCAATCACGATGGCAAAGGTGACATTGCCATGGCAACAACGCTAAATGGATTAGCTAAATCCGACATCGTTTCAGTAAATACTTGCAGTCTTATAATCCGTGCCAATAATATAAAGAATTCCTCATGACGAAACAATTTTCCCAAACGCTTCTGGACTCACGTTATTTGCTGTTTTCGTCGCGAGGCGGCAGACATAAAACTACCGCCATGTTGGAATTTGAGGTGATTTCTAGCTTCTAGCTGCGAGAATGCAAAAGCGAATGGTTGCGTAAACGTGCCCTAACCCTTATGACACATAGAGCAAAAAAAATGGCTTAGTATACTACGTTATTTTTAGTGTGTGGTTTTCGCTGATAGCCTCTTTCGACTTCCTTTGCGCTAGTGTGGAGCTATAAGTGAATTCTGACGAGGATTGTACTGGTGTCAATGTAATCGTTTCCTTAGAACAAGTGGATTTATATTGAAGCTGTAGTTAGACATATGATATTTTTTTTT
>JAHWFP010055744.1:23973-35520 GCA_023313725.1 Lithobius niger | reverse complement strand
AAAAATATCATCGTCCAAAGAGTACTACCAATTTTCGTAGATGCTAACTTAAACAAATTTTTGTGAGCCTAGCACATGCAGGAACTCAGTGCGTGTACAAAGATCCAGTCACCACCAATGTTAGTGCATATGGGTGACAGGCGATTGCAAACGATCATAAATACAGCTATTTAGAATGGCCAACCAGAACCTAAAATAGTATAGTAGGCTAGGTCTTACGGCTTATTCACTGTCATGCTCTCCTCATCACAACCGCTACTGTTCAGCCTGTATTTCCAAACAAGCAAAAATAAAATAAACTCTTCTCTTGCAGCCAAGTGATCCTGTGACCAGATGAGTAAGTTCCAGGTTGGTCCCAGTGATCCCAGCAATAGCCTTAAGAAATATAGTACTGTTGCTCATGGCAACGAGAGGTGTGCGCCGCCACGCTGACGGCCAAATATCTGATGCCACATGTGCCGCCGCCGGTGAGGTTGATCCCACGGCAGTTCCATGGCGCCTTTTTGATTGCTGTACAAAGTGTCGTTACAGAATCTGAAATGGAAATAATAATTAGCCTACAATAACGAAGTAGTCGTCAGTTACATTTGTTCTTAATAACAATCAAACTCTTTAGCATTGTTTACTTGAACCACTTTTGCTTGAACTTGAACTTGAGTTACACTGCATCAACAGCAAGCTTAGAGGACTTTGGCGTTGGGAAGACGGTTACCAGTTCTTGTAGTGGTATAGTCTTGCCGTATGATGCAAAATAGTAATGAAATTGTCCATTTTGGGTTAAAAGCGTGAACATTGGCTTAAAATTTCAAGCTCGACGTGGTGATCAACCCTAGCTATGGGGCCATCTATTTTTTTTTTTACAATATGGCCTCCATTTTCAAAATGGCTTCCAAATAATGTCTTTTAATTCGTATATTCCGCTTTTTCGTAATTGATCACCATTTGATCCAAAATAATTAAAAGAAAAGTGGGAAACTACATGTATTTTAAGTACAGGCTAACATATACAGATAATGCATATATAGTTTGTACAAATATAGCACTTAATATGTTAAGCTTGTTCACAATCTCCCCGACACTTGCATAGTGACTGACACTTCATCTGTGCTGCCCTCTGCATCCTTTCTAAATACTGCATAGTCAGGGAGCAGTTGTAAAAAAAAGTGTGCACATTTTGCCAACTTTTATTTTTCACTTGGGAGTTGTTGGTTACACCCCAAGAAATAGTTTTCCACATGTTGCTACCTTGGCAATACACATTTAATGTATTAGGCATTAAAGGACAATTACATCCATTTTGACATGCATGTTTGACTTTTGGCTCACTTACACAATAACTAAACACAAGAATTGCGGTAAGAATACGTTACGTACGTCCAATATAACAATTTAATTACTGCATCACCAAAACACGACACGGAGGTCGCCATTGTTTTGCTGTAACGCGTAGAAATTAATGCCGACAGACGGATCTCTTCGATTTCGACTCACAGCCGAATGACATAGCTGTATTAACTGAGGAGCTCAAGCGTCTGACGGCATTAGCTGGCCACTACACTGCCGGCCAGCTAAGGCCGCCAGACGCTTGAGCTCCTCACAGTCAAGCTCCTCATAGCTATTTCAATCGACTGCGAGTCGAAATCGAAAAGTGACATCTGTCGGCATTAATTTCTACGCGTTCCAGCAAAACAATGGCGATCTCCGTGTTGTGTTTAGGTGATGCAGTAATTAAATTGTTATATCGGACGGACGTAACGTATTCTTACCGCAGTTCTTGTGTTTAGTTATTGTGTAAGTGATCCAAAAGTCAAACATGCATGTCAAAATAGATGTAATTGCCCTTTAAAGATGGCGGCCAAAACATGCGGCCAATTTTGCCATTTGGTTGATTATGCAAGAACCGTTAGTAATACACATAAACGGTTGAGATAAAAGTTGTTTGCAATAATGTAATCTACAATATCGTTCCCATTTATTTGTTTCATATCGCTTATGGTTTTCGAGAAAAATGGATTTTAGGCCATTTTCGGCCATTTTTTGGCTAATTTAATGCTAATAGATGTCTCAGTTTATCAAGTTACAACTTTCAACTGCAGCTGCGTCGTTTCTAATTCAGGTGGACGGCTCCAATTAGATTCATTCTAAAGGTCGGATTGTCTTCTTTACAACAAGGGTCGTTGAAACGGTCTAACACTATTAGGAACCGAGCTACACCCGTTTTACTAAAGGCGGGTATCACAGTCACCATTAGATTTTCGCACATTTTCAAATTTCAACTTCTATTGTGACGTGTCTAATTCAGGTAGATGACTCCAATTATATTCATTCGAAAGGTTGGATGTCTTCTTTACAACAAGGGTAGTTGAAAGGGTCTACGACTGTTAGGAACCAAGCTACGCCCGTTGTACTAGTAGCTGCATGGTATCGCAGTCACCGTTGGATATTTTGCTTATATTCTACTTTCAACTGCTGTTGTGACGTGTCTAATTTAGGTAGATGAATCCAACTAGATTCATTCGAAAGGGCACACTGTCTTCTTTGCAACAAGGGTCGTTGAAAGGGTCTACGACTATCAGGAACCGAGCTACGCCCGTTTTACTACGGTCTGGTATCACAGTCACCGTTTATTTTTCGCTCATTTTCAGTTTTCAACTTGTATTGTGACGTGTCTAATTTAGATAGATGACTCCAATTAGATTCATTCGAAAGGTTGGATTATCTTCTTTGCAACAAGGGTAGGTGGAAGGGCCTACGACTGTTCGGAACCCAGCTACCCCCGTTTTACTAGGGTCTGGTGTCACAGTCACCGTTGGATTTTTCACTAATTTTCAACTTTCAGACGGTGCTGATACTTTTCTAATTTAGGTAGACGGCGCCAATTAGATTCATTCGAAAGGTGGGAATGTCTTATTTTCAACAAGGGACGTTGAACGGGTCTACCTAAATTAGAAACGTCTCAGCACCAGTTGAAAGTTATAAATGAGCGAAAAGTCCAATGATGACTGTTATACCAGCTCCTAGTAAAACGAACGTAGCCTCGGTTCTTAACAGTCGTAGACCCTTTCAACTACCCTTGTTCCAAAGAAGACATTCCCACCTTTCGAATGAATCTAATTGGAGCCATGTACCTAAATTAGAAACGTCTCAGCAGTTGAAAGTTATAAATGAGCGAAATGTCCAACGGTGACTGTGATACAGCCTAGTAAAACGGGCATAACTCGGTTTCTAACAGTCATAGACCCTTTCAACTACCCTTGTTGTAAATAATACATTCCCACCTTTCGAATGAATCTAATTGGAGTCATGTATCTAAATTAGACACGTCACAATAGAAGTTGAAAGTTGAAAATGAGCGAAAATCCAACAGTGATTGTAATACCAGCCCTTAGTAAAACGGGCGTAGCTCAGTTGTTAAGGGTCGTAGATCCTTTCAACGACCCTTGTTGCAAAGAAGACACTCCCACATTTCGAATGAATCTAATTGGAGCCATCCACCTGAATTAGAAGCGACGCAGCAGCAATGGGCATTAGATTAGCCCAAAAAATATTCGAAAATGGCCTTAAATCCATTTTTCCCGAAAACCATAAGCGACATGAAAAAAAATGTTTGGGAATGACGTTCTGGGTTACATTATTGCAAACAACTGTAATCTCAACCGTTTTTGTGTATCACTAACGTTTCTTGCATAATCGCCCAAATGGCAAAATTGGGCGCCATTTTGGCCGCCATCTTGAATACTGAACTAAAATTGCTAAAGGTTAACGTTATTTAGTAAACCTTGCTTCCCAGGACACTTAAGGAACGCTAAAAATACTATAAATACTTTGTAACTGTAGAACTTTAGAGGTTAAAATTATTTCTTAACTTACAGCTTGAAAACGATTTAAAGGTCGCCATTTTCCAATATGGCACTCAAGATAGTTGATAATGCGTTTGGCCCCATAGCTACGATTGATCTCCTCGTTGAGTTTGAAATTTTAAGCCTATGTTCACGCTTTTAACCCCAAATGCACAATTGTTACGCCATACGGCAGGACTAGTACGGGTCTAAGACACTAGGTAAATATACGTCTAGGCGTCTTTTGAAGCACAGGACAGAAGGTGCCTGTATAATATCAGAAGGGAGTCTATTCCATAGGGAACAAACCTGGAATGGCAGGAAGAGTTGGTGCACCCACGAGTGACATCACCATTAGAAAAGCTTTTTCCGGTTGTTCCTGGTGGCAAAAGTTCTTCTGTGAGAAAAGAGGTTTAATAAACTTACGGCGCCCATCTAGCGGTTCAAAAGCTGTGTTTCAAAACGGTCGTTTTATAGAAAAAAAGCGCCCATGATTACGTTAGGTTTAACTTTACCACTTGCTCCCTGGTGCACGTGGATGACGACCGAACAGAGCAAACAGAACGCACCGCTGTTAGAGACAGTTTGGCTCCAAACTTAACGTCGCGCGTGCGCAGTAACGTTGCGTCAGCCGTTTAGTACCTTCCGAAAGTGCAATCACAGCTCAGCAAAATCAACAAGCTCAACAAAGCACTCGTTACGTCATACCTTTAATGTGACCGGGCGTTGGGAATTGACACAACCAGGCTACGCTAATGGAAGTAACCAGGCATGAGCAATGCAAAATTGCGAATCATCTCTGGGAGGTGGTTACGGGTGATTGCCAGTGGTGGAGCTTTTGAGCACGCGCTAGGTACCGTAAATGTTTCATCAGTGACCTTGGTTGACGTAAGCAAGCCACATCAACACGGCTTTAGTAGGGAATGAGCTGAACTGTCACCAACATTGGTGCGTTTGGTTCGTTCTGTTCGGTGCTTTAGGGAGGTACTGTCAGTAATTACGGAGGCACGTGGCTTGTTTGTTATGTAAAAAGAAATTTATTTGTGTGTTCCTTCGGCTGTTGAACGTCAGGGCTAGACACCGCCGCCGCCGTTGTTGTCTAAAATTGTTGGTGCTGCTGATTTGCGTCGTCGCCTCCGTTGCTGTCTAAAATTGTTGGTGGTGCTGATTTGCGTCGCCGCCTCCGTTGCTGTCTAAAATTGTTGGTGCTGCTGATTTGCGTCGTCGCTTCCGTTGCTGTCTAAAATTGTTGGTGCTGCTGATTTGCGTCGTCGCCTCCGTTGCTGTCTAAAATTGTTGGTGCTGCTGATTTGCGTCGTCGTCTCCGTTGCTGTCTAAAATTGTTGGTGCTGCTGATTTGCGTCGCCGCCTCCGTTGCTGTCTAAAATTGTTGGTGCTGCTGATTTGCGTCGCAGGACAAGGTATGCAAAGCCAGTTGTGACAGCTTGGGCTAACAACTCTCTACGAGATGGACGATCCACGTACGGCTACCTGTAAGCTCGAGCGTGTTCCGACCTTCTGCTGCGGCTATAGCAGCGCCACCGCAAAATCAGTCAGTGGCGTGTCACCTTAGACCACCTCACTCTTGTCACCTTAGACCACCTCACTCTTGTCACGCGAGTGACGAGAGTTAAACGGGAAAACCTTCGAAAATAATGTCGATATCCCATGACGCAAGGTCGTGCTGACAGTCTCCTAACAGTATTGGGCACACGGGCTGTGTATGGCGGTAAAGGTAGGTGACTCGTCCATCTGGAAGAGAGTTGTTAGTCCAAGGTGACAGCATCGTCTCAACCAGGTTTATCGAAAAGGGTCGTTACCCAAATGACGCTGATGAAGGAAGAGTCCATAATACAGACATTAGTATTTACTAACCCTTGAATGCACTCCCCGCAACTGCTCATTATTTTTTCGCATTATAAAAACTAACTGTTTTATTATTTTGTTTATGCTAAATATACAGCGTGTCTTTACTTAGATGCTGCACAGCCATTTGAAACCTCAGCTTTTTAAAAATAAAAGGATTGGTCGTTATTTATCGCTGGGTGGAAGACAAAGGTTTTTTTCCGAGTCCTCTCGAGGGGAGGAGAGGAGGATCATGAAATTTTAGACCCTGTCGGAAGGGTGTAAGAAAGAATACAATTCTTAGCCTAAAAAATTAGGAACGCAGCTACCACCCCAGCCGACCTTGCGCTGGTAAATGCGCGGATGGCGATCTGTGCGTGGCTCTTCTAAGGCAGGCGGAATGTTATAAGGCAGGCCGGTTGTCCCTTTAAACCATATCTTGAACATCAAACTAGTTCGTTTTTGTGCTAACCACGCTACTTCAGGGCCACGTGCTTCTATCCGTGACCCCCATTTTAGCAAAAGGTGCCTCCACAACCACTCTTTACCTGTGTGCCAAAATTTACATTTGCCAAATTTCCCTATAGTCAGGTTGCCATAGTTTTGTATCGGAAACTTACAATGAGGTATAACAAAATTTTGTTTTAGAAAGTTGGCCTTTTACATGCCCCTAGTCATACTGTGCGTGATGCCACCAGGGCATCTTAGGCGAACTTTTTTTTAATGAAGGTCAAAATTGGTGGCCAAAAGACAGTTTTATTGCTTTAACTTCTTAAGCGTTGTTCAGATCGAAAAACACAGAATGCAAGTCTAAAACAAAATTAAATTTTCTTCAGGAAAGGTCCTATTCAAATTTGACGTAAAGTTAACCTTTATGTTCAAAATTAGTCATTTTATGCCAAATTAATAATACATTTAGTATTACAGTGTATAGCATTCCTGACTATGCACCTTTGCTGTTGCCTGTCTAATTTTACTAGATCGACATACTTAGGCTCTTCAGAAAGGTGGTAATGTATTCTATCCAGCAATGCTAATCACAATTGTCTATCTTAAAATCAAACCATCCTACGTCTATTGAAAGGCATTGTCTGTATGACGTAGCGGTGAAAGACTATGCTGATAGTCGATGTTAAAGCGCTTCTGTGAGCTTTCTAATTACCCTAGATGGACATACTTAGGCTCTTCTAAAAGGTGGTGATGTAATCTTCCACCAATGCTATTCACAATAGTGTATCTTAAATAGGGCCCGTCCTACTCCCACTAAAAGATGTTGTCGGCGAAAGAATATGGTGATTTTCGATTTCAAAGTGCTCTTAGGAGGTATCTAATTACCCTAGATGGACATAGATGGTCCCTATTTAAGATACACAATTGTGATTAGCATTGATGGAAAAAAATACGTCACCACCTTTTAGAAGAGCCTAAGTTTGTCCATCTAGGGTAATTAGATAGCTCCTAGGAGCACTTTGAAATCGAAAATCTGCATATTCTTCGCTACTACCGCATTATGACAACACCTTTCAAGGGCATAGGACAGTCCCTTTTTAAGATAAAGAATTGTGATTAGCATTGATGGAAAGAATACATCACCATTCATCACCTTTTACAAAATCCCAAGTACGTCCTTCTAGGGTAATTAAATAGCTCATAGAAGCACTTTGAAATCTAAAATGGCATTCCCTTTCGCCTCTACGTCATTACAACAACACCTTTTTTAAGATAAAGAATTGTGATTAGCATTGATGGAAAGAATACATCACCATCTTTTAGAAGCGCCTAAGTATGTCCATTAAGGGTAATTAGATAACTTATAAGAGTACTTTGAAATCGAAAATCAACATATTCTTTCGCTGCTACGCCATTACGACAACACCTTTTAATAGGCATAGGACGGTCCCTTTTAAGATAAAGAATTGTGATTAACATTGCTGGAAAGAATACATCACCACCTTTTAGAAGAGCCTATGTGTATCCAATCCATCTAGGGTCATATGAGCACTTTAAAATCGAAAATCAACATATTCTTTCGCTGCTACGCCATACAACAACACCTTTCAATGGGCGTAGGGTGGTCTCTATTTAATACACACAGTTGTGATTAGCATTGATGGAAATAATATACCACCACCTTTTAGAAGAGCATAAGTATTACTTCTAGGATAATTAGCTAGCTCATAGGAACACTTCAAAATCGAAAATCAGCATTCTCTTTCGCAGCTACAGCAATACAACAACACCTTTCACTGGGAGTAAGACGGTCCCTATTTTAGATACATAATTATGATTAGCATTGCTGGAAATAATACATCACCAGCTTTTAGAAGAGCCTAAGTATGTCCTTCTAGGTCAATTAGATAGCTCATACGAGCATTTTGAAATCGATAAACCTCTTTTGCCGCTATGCCATTACTCCAACATCTTTCAATGGGCGTAGGACGGTTTCCATTTAAGATGCACAATTGTGATTAGCATTGCTGGAAAGAATACAATACCACCTTTCAGATGAGCCTAAGTATGTCCATCTAGGGTAATTAGAGAGGTGAAAACAAAGATGCATAGTCAGGAATGCTATACACTGTAACACTAAATTTACTTTTTTTCCGTCAATTAAGCATAAAATGACAAATTTCGCCCATAAACTTCACGTTAAAATTGAATAGGACTTTTCTGATGAAAATTTAATTTTGTTTTAGACTTTTATTCTGTGTTTTTCGTTTGATCAAACGGTTAAAACGTTAAAGCAAAAAAAAAACTGTCTTTTGGATGCTGATTGTCACCTTTGACCGTCATTAATAAAAATCCCTAAAGATGCCAGGGTGGTATCATCTACAGTCTGACTAGGGGTATGTAGACGGCCAACTGTTTGCACAAAAAAAAAACGTTTGTTATACCTCAGTGTAAGGTTCGGTCAATCGTATACCTGACTACTAGCGAGCTGTTCAGGAGTGTTTATACCCTATGGAAGTTAACATCAGAGCCGTGGCCTTGGCTACCTATAGTTCGACAGTAACACAAGCAACGATGCAGAGGGGACGTTTTCTCTCTGTAGGACCAGGGACGTTTTTACGGGGGGGGGGGGGGGGTGTCCTCCCCAATGTTTGGCTAGTTGGCAAATCAGTGGGCAAAACAACATAATTGTTGGTTAGTCGGCAAATCAGTCGGAAAAATTATATAATTTTTTGGCTAGATGGATAATTAGTCGGTAAATTTCGGGTTTACACCCCTCCAACGTTTATTCTTCCTGACGTCTCTGTACAGGACAAGTTTTGGAACTTTAAATTGTTGAGGTTTTCTTCGTTATTGGACCAGGTATCACCCGATTCCAATGATTTGCCAAGATTTTCGCTGCATGGGGAATTTACTACGAATCTCTTGTGAATTGTCAGCACCTGGTCCTATTCCAAGTGAGCTAAATTCTTGTTACAGTTACAAGAAGTAGTCCCCAGTGAGCCGCCTTTTTAAAGGGTTTCAAAGGGTTTAACGAGCGTTAACCACTCCTTTTTACAATTTACAGCAACAATAGATCTGGCAACATTTAAGCACGTAACAATTAATAATCTCATCTACTTGGCGGCGATACGCTAGCATGTGTCTATGCTTTGCTTTGAATTCCCGGATCTAGACACACGCTAGTGTGTCGCGCCAAGTTAGGCAACAAACATCACATCAATTCAATTGTCGAGGTTGTAAACCATTGTAGAGCGACGCCATAGCGTCAGTTGTCTTATATCCTGAAGCATAGTTGGGCACATTTCAGGTACTTGGGAAAAAATAATAATCTTCTTACATTATAAACCAAAGTCTCGTAGCAGAAATGAAGCAACCGCAACGACAAAAAAAAAAAAAAGGGTTTCAAAGGGTTTAACGAGCGTTAACCACTCCTAACGCAACGACACCCGGAAGGGGAACAATGAAAACGTGCGAGTGTGTCAATTCTTTGGCTTGAAGTTGAAACTGGGACGTTGTTGCCCTGAAAAGAAGTTGAAATTGGCCCATTGTTGCCTCCACTAACAATTTGCTCTAACAATTATCCTTCTAACCAAACACCGTGGTAATCTCAAGGGCAAGTAGTATATGACGTCATACACAACTACGTATAGCAAAGAGGAGGAAGGGAAGGAAACCAAGAGGAGAGGGAGAGGACTGGATAAAAGGAGGAGGGCAGAGGGGAGGATTGGCGGAAAGGGGGAGTTTTACACAAACAAAAATTGACTGTTGCAGTGAACGATCAGGCAGCACCGAGCAAATAGTGGGAAACAACCACGGGTCAAACAAATCCCCGGGCGAAGCCGGGTGCGATGCTAGTGCGGTATAAAAGCTTAAATGGTGTTCAAATCGAGAGCAATGACCCACTTGACAAAAATTAACTCTTGTAGGACTGCCAGCTAAGCTGCTTTCAATGCAAAATCTGACCCTCAATACCGTTGAAAATGTGTTACTACTAGCTAGCTAGGTAGTCCGCTCATCCCCATGTTAAATTCTATAGGGTAATTATTCATCGCTACCTAGATAACGAGAAGGCTTCCAGCTATGAAATTGGACGAATGGGTGCAGTACAATACGAACTGCGTACCTTTTTATGGTTTGGTGTCTGGGGGCGTAACGGGGAGGGCGCGGAAGTACGAAAATATTGTTACGACCATTGTTAGTATTGCCGGCATCGTCTCACATTGGACGGCCAAAGTTCGGACAATCAGAACGTGTAAAACTGACGTGCGTGCCTAGACACACACTAGTGTATCACGATAAATCTAAACAACGTTGCAATGAAATTGTATTTACGTCCAATTCACGAAAAATAAACCAACTGTAAAAACAAAGCAAAATAAACAAAGCCAAACACTGGTGAATAGGCCACCAAGTTGAGTGCGGTTCGGTCCTTCAAAGGAGTGATATCAACACACCATAACTAACTAAATACAACAAATTACAACAAAATTAAAACCAAACCAAAAACCTAAACAAGAAGGTGAATAAGTTGAGAATGGTTCGGGCTATACGCAAAAGATAGTAGCAAATTGTTGAAAACCAATTTCTTGTTGACGTGGCACTTTATTACACATCTGCACGGTAGTAGAGTTGAGTCAATACACAATAAAAAAAAAAGGAGTGATATCAAATCAAAAATCAAAACTAGTAAAAGGGGCCACCAAGTTCCGAATGGTTCGGCCCTTCAAAGGAGTGATATCAACACACCAAAACATTCGCCAACTTAATCACACCGAATAATACTTTCGACGTTAAATGAAAACTTGAACATTGCTACCGAAAGTAGCAATATTCTAGTTTTCATTTAACCTTCGAACTATTAAACGGTGCGATTAAGTTGGCCCATGTTCTGGTGTGTTGATATCACTCCTCTGAAGAACCATTAGGAATTTGGCGGCCCCTTTTACCAGTTTTGGTTTTTGATATGATTAAAATGCTTACCCAGCAATATTTACGTTACATTTTTATTTTTGTTTATTTTTTATTTTTTATTTTATTTACGTAGGAAACATGCTGTTAGTAAGGGCCCATAAAAATTGTTAGACGCACTGATAAAAATTGCGTGAAACAGTGATAACATTAATCATGTAGACGCAGCAGGCTCAGAGCTGTGTATCCATCTTTATAAAGTGTTGAAACTCAATAATTTCAATAATTTCAGTAATTTGCCTGTTGTTTCTATGAGTGCGTATCTTATTCTCACAAAAGCTAGTGTTGTAGTTAAAGTGTAATACGTGTAGTACACCCCAATATTTCAAATAATTGTGCATACTTTGATTGGAATATGCCACTTTGCATGTGGGAACCTTAGGCTAATAGACAGTTTTTCAGAGGTGAAGCCACTTCAATTTTCACGTAAAACACCAAAATG
>JAHWFP010055744.1:0-23873 GCA_023313725.1 Lithobius niger | reverse complement strand
TGCTTAACCGTCAACAAATCAAAAGCATAATGTGAAACAAAAACGTTCAGCACACAATTCTGGATAGGAAAAGTGTTATACATTTTTACGTAAAAGTAAGGCTTGAATCCAAAAATCGTATTTAAAGTATTATGTGAACACTCCTTTTTTCTATTGGTTGTTCAAAGTTCAAAGTGCTATTGCAAGCCCTCTAATAGCCTGAAATGGACCTGCTTAGGATTTTCTGAAAGGTGGAGATTTATTCATTCCATCAATTCTATGCTTAGGATTTTCTGAAAGGTGGAAATTTATTCATTCCATCAATTCTAACAGACATTGTTTAACGTAGATATAGGGACAGTTCTATGCTCATTTAAAGGTGAAAAGATAATGGAGAAGCGGCAAAATCATGTTGATTTTCGAATTCAGATTGGTCTTGCGAGCCCTCTAATACTCCAAAATGGACAGGCTTAGTATATTCTGAATGGTGGGATTTATTCTTTCCATCAGTCCTAACCGAAATTATTTAGCTTAGGTACAAATACAATATGAGCATTACAATGGAACTTAGAAATGGAAACTAGTCGCTACAATTTTAAACGGGCGTAGAACGATCTCTATCTAAGCTAAACAATTTCGGTTAGGATTGATGGAAAGAATAGATCTCCCGCTTTCAGAATATCCTAAACATGTCCATTTACGGCTATTAGAGGGCTCGCAAGAGCACTTTGAATTTGAAAATCAACACACGATTTTGCCGCTTCGCTATTATCTCTTCACCTTTAAATGGGCATAGCACGGTCCCTATCTAAATTAAATAATGTCGGTTAAGATTGAAGGAAAGAACAGGTCTCCGCCTTTCAGAAAATCCGAAGCATGTTCATTTCGGGCTATTAGAGGGCCGCAATAGCACTTTGAACTTTGAGCAACCAATTGAAAAAGGAGTGTTCACGCGAATTAAAGTGGCACTATCACCGATTGAAATGCGAACGAAAATACCGTGGCGCCATCTAGCGACATTGATATTGTTAACCTTTATAGCTTGCTCCTAGGTTTGGTCTCTAACAACCTATTTTTTTTTTCCGTAGTAACGTGCAGTGCGAAGCTAAGAAACTACTCACCTCCTGGTGTCTTGGAGGTTTATCGCACACATCCAGCCGAAGCCGTAGCGCCAGAAGGAACAGGGGCAATTTTGCTAGTTAATTCCAATCGGAAATTCCTTGGATCCTTCACAGGCCACAATCGACACGAGCATAGGGCATCACAGGGCCCTTCTTTCTCTTCACGAAGATGCCAGGGGTGGCTGAGGCCAGGGTCGAACACAGGACCTCCGGCACGCGTGACAGTCATGCTAACCATCTGCCACCTTGCCCCATCCTTTGCTGGTGGCGAAGCCCGGACCGGCAGCGCTGGGGCACAAGCGCCGTGGCGTTTTAATGAATTGGTCAGTGGAGGGACCATATTTTAAGACCAACCAGGAAATTTCAACGAAAAAAACCATTCAACAACAACAAAAATTTCACTTGCTGTATAAGTTAAAGGGGCCCCAATGTTTACATACGAGAGGGCACATGTGCTGCGCTATGGCCAGTCCGGATCTGCTGGTGGCTATATCTGTCTCCAATGATGCAATTAGTGGTGATACAAGGGTTGCCGGGCCCAGGAGGCAGGAAACCCAAATTTCTAGAGTCTGGGAGCCCGAAAGGGACAAAATCCACTACTTTTTGTTCGGAGTTTGGATCCACTTTGGCTACAGAATTGTTTCGTTGCTGTGGAGGACCCAAACAGTTTGCCATTGTACCCCTTCTTGGAAAAAAAACTATCTGCGGCACTGTCTGTCACCTTGGTTACTTTGGAACCTATCACATTTTTCATTAAATTAAAATAAAAGCTTACCACAAATCCACATACTATATATGTTAACTTCTACCAGGGGTAGCATAAATATAAGAGGACGTGTATATAATGCGCTCCTGCTTCTACAAATTTAGTTGAGAATATGACAACTGCAGTGGCGTAACTAGGGTTTTGCACTGAGGGGGCACCGCTAGCCATTTAGCCGAGTGGTGTGGAGAGAGAAAAACCAATAACAGCTAGGGGGTGTGGGGGAGTCCTGTGAGCTCCCCCAGTGCGGTCTGGGGAAGCTGACGCATTTCTGATATTTTCTGGCATTTTCTGTCCTTGTAAAGTGCCTTTGGAATCATTTTTATCAAATGAGTTTTGCTGACTGCATTATAGGCATAAAAAATGTGCACTGTAAATCTTTGTTTTTCATACTAGATACTTAATTTTTGTAAATAAAATACGTCTTCAGAATGGTCTAGGTTTTTTCAGCTATGGAAAAAAGTGACTTGGCCAATTTACCGACTAAGCCTTCAAAATTTTATAGAGGGGGCGAATTGTCCCCCTCCCCCCTCCTCCCACTAGTTACGCCATTTTCATGGACAAATTCAAAGCTAAATAATGTTTTATGATAATGCCTTTTGTGAGTTTCTCTTATTTCTTCAATTTTAAGGATGTAAGTTTATCAATTTTTTTTCCAACTGAAAGTCTTTCTTCAAAAATAAATTTTAAAAACACCCCCACATGTGAGGAGGTTTATGCTAGAATATGATTTTAGAGGCAGTGAGGGTGAAAGTGAGTAAGCCTAAGTTTTTGTGTGGGTCTAATGAATCCGGTCACCGTTTTGCCCTTTGGTAAAATATCTCACCTAGCCTTTGACAGTGCCAGTCCGCCTCTGATTTTAAGAATTCAATGGAGGGGGGGTTGGAATTTTGAAGGAATTCAACAACGATGAAAAGAAACGTGGTATTATTATTATTTATTACAACCAGCGTTTAGTTGCTGCTTCGAAGAAAAGAGGGTCTTTTTTTTCCACTCGTCCGAACGAGAAAATTAGATAATAATAGCGGAAGACAGAGGAAAAAATGAGCAGTTTCCTTAGCATCTTCCGTGGGAAGAAGAAAGTCCCACGGGAGGTCGGTTGCCATAGCAGCGGAAGACGCCTGTCCCTAGGCGGGAAGATGGCTGGAAAAGAACGCCGCTTGTGGTTGGCTGCCGGGCGAGTGACGTATTCAATTGCCGCCAATTACATTGTCCGTTATATGAGCACGCGTTTTGGCTTTGACCCATGAGCGAAGAGGGGCATGGGGTCAAACGAAAGACTGGGACGGCAGCGCGTGGGAATCGCCCCCGGGTTAAACGAGAAGGTGAAAGGGCTCGGAGGGAGGTAAAAGAAAATAGTCGCTCATATGGAGCCATGTGAGGCACGAGGATGAGCCCGTCTGAGGAGAGCAGGTTAGTTAGTTGCTAGTTTCGAATCGAAGCGACTGTTTTGAAGGTGTGGGTGAGGGGTTGGTGAGGAAGGGCACTGCTAGCAGGGGTGCCCCCCCCCAAAAAAAAAGCCTATGTGGAGCCCCCCAATATTTTAAAGCCCCTCCCCTTCCAACTTTAGAAAAACTTCATATCGTGATCATTCGGGCGCCAACTAATCATGTTATGAAATGTACCACTTTTTTTTATTTGTAAAGGGGGGTGGGGGGATGGAGAATTAAAAAAATTGAAGGCGTATAAAAATATGAATACGTGACATGACACACTGTTGACCAGCAAGCAATTATGATTATATTTATTTAGTGTGCCATGTCGGAAGTTGATTTTAATTGTTAAACTTTATTTTAAAGCTGCAGCCTAAAAAAGCTTTTAAATTTCAGTCAAAATCGGAATTTAAAACTGGGATTTAAACTTTGTTGGCTTGCTTCCAGACGAGCTTCCGTATCGTCGTTTTGTGATGATGGTGTTGATAATGATAGATACCAACTTCTTGTGTTTACAACTTTCTGACCTATTGGCTGGGTGAACTTCGTTTTTCTCCCCCCCCCCCCCCCCCCCCGGGGCAGTAGTGGGTGAACCAGTCATACAAACCTTGCTCCGTTCCCAAAAAAATCGAGAAAACCCCTCAAAAAAATTCATAAAAACAGTAGGCCAGTCAGCCGTAAGCACTTTTTTGTAGGGTGGAGATTGCCCCCCCACCTCCCCCCAAAAAAATTTCAACGAGAAGATGCTCGTCACGGTTTCCCTCTGTGGGCACCACTGACTGCTAGAAAGAATACTGGGGGAGGTTGGCAGGGGGGGGGGGGGGAGGATTCCCGTGATATGACGACAGTGAAAATGATTGACTCGGTTTCCCTTTAATCAGAAATTAGGCTTCGAATACAGCGAACGTAAAACTTCACTTTTTGTCAAATGCATTATTAATTAACTGGCAGGGGCGAACTGGGTGGGCGGCTAGGCGGCAACCGTTACCGGAATAAGTTGGGGTTGGGGGGGGGGGGGGCGGTCAACAAAATAGTTTTGTTTGGGAGAGGGGAGGTTATCACCCCAAAATGTGCCAAACAGGATGTCAGTGAAGAGCTATAACAGTACTTATTGCACGGTCCCTAACCTTCACAATGCTAAAAACGATCAGTGATATACCCCTTACCACCACACCACAGTTTAGTGTGGTGACTTGGATGCCATGCACAGTAAAGTGGGGGGATGTCACATGACTAATTGTTACGTGGTGAAGTGACCGTGATGTGCAACACAATAATAGACATCAGTTCGTTGAATTCAAAAAAAGCTTTTTTTACATCTTTTTTTTTTAATGAACATCCCACCCTCAAGCCACAAAACAACCCCAGCTCAAATGGTACCGACCGCAAGCCGGACTGCATCAAAACAAAATTATGCAAACGTGACGACATAAAGTTTGCAGAAACAACACAGCTGCAAAGGCAAACTTTCCATTTGCCCCCAAAATTTTGTTTTCTATTTTGAAAGTTCGGGACCTTGCGATAAATTAGTTATACCGCCCGGGGCGAACTGTTTCGGATTTAGGAACCAATGGGCGATGATTTTCCTCACATGGCCAATTCGCTCGAACGACGTCTCGATGGCGTCGAGGAAGAATCTCAACGTAATCCTCGCCTCGCGGATTGGTCATGTTGCGGGATATTGCCCATCGGGTGATATACCGATACAGTTCGCCAGGGGCGGTATGACTTACCTATTTACTACGTATTTGAGTTCTAAATAACATAATTGCTACTCAAAAGAACGCGAGATGCAGCAATACAATGCATAAGTCCGTTATTTTCTCTACTCGTAAGGTGGAAAATTGTATGATTTCTTCCCAGTACTCCACGGAGCAGAGGTTTGCCGCTCTGCTTATATGGTTTCTGCGAGTTTCTGACTAGCGCACTACGTCGAATTTCGGCTACCACACATAAAATACGTATTTGAGGCAGGAATTTCATATTTGAACTAGCATCTTTCGTGCACCGAATCTCTCTTGTCAATAAATTTGAATCCCATTAGAACTTAATTGCAAACGTTATCGTTTCCCAAACAGAAAAACAAACAGACAAACAAGCACACACACAATCAAAATTCAGTCGAGATATGAAGGACGATATTTTGTCGATTTCAACTGTAAAACCAAAATTAAAACAAGATGCACTACACACTGCATTAGTAATCCGACGTGTTGTATGACAGAATAAAGAAAAATGTGTAATTGATGTAACGGCAGACATACCAACAGGACACTATTAAAAAATCTGAATGCGTGGTGTGCTGAAGAATATCTACTATATTACACATTATATTTTTAAAAAATTGTCTCGTAACGTTTGCCACTACGATACGTCAAATGAGCCAGAATCTTGTGTGCAACGATGCAATCACTGACCAGATAAGTTTTCATCGGACGCTGATATTGGTTTTCTTACAAAAAAAAAAAAAAAAAAAACTGAAAGCTTCGTTGTTTTACAGTTTCCCGTTCCCTTTCTTCTTGTTCATCCGACTTTTACATTTTTTAAATCTTCGAACATCATTTTTTTTTTTGGGGGGGGGGGGGAGTAGGAGAAGTCATATTGCGCTGTGGGTACGTGAGGTTGACTACTTTCTTTAAATTTATTTACACCTTTTAGGTGTATTAACAAAAGTTAAAATATTCACACGAAAATTGTGACAAATTCGACATTGAATATAACACTGCAATTTCATGTGGCCAATTTTTGTTAGGCTACTCAATACAAAGTACTTGTTTTACTAGCATTCTATAATTATCTTTGTTATTATTATTATTTGTAATTTTAAATCTGTTAGTAAAACTAATATCGAACCAATAAAACTTGCGCGAGTCTTCCTGTTACGGATTAAAAAAAAAAAAAGGAGAATTCAAGGCCAGGAGGAATATTCCGCCCTTCCCTCCCTGGCCAGTCCGCCACTGTAAAAATAGGACATCATTCACTTTGTTCACTCTTTCAATAAGAAACAACATCACAAATAAGCGTAATAAAATACTGTAATATATCGCACCCGGAAAGCAGCGAGGCTATGCGCGCCTCACAATCAATGTAACCGTCCAGATTCCACCGTAAAATTTCCGTATACTATCCAGATTACCGCTAAAGGTAACTGACGACTCACTTAGTATTGTACTTCGCGATGAGAGACGAGCAATCTCGATGTCCGTGCTTAGTCTCTAACCGACCGCAATTTGAAGAGCTGACTTGCTGAATTGCGCAGTTACACGCCGCAATTTTTCGTATGAGCGCACACCTTTACGATGACATTTGGCTGACGTCATTCACAGATCGTATATATCGGGCGACGGTTTTTCGCTTAAGGACCTCGTTAGAGGTTATCATACTTCAAATACGTATGTATATTCTGTTGAGCATAATACCTTTTGTACTTGCGCACTGCAAGTGTCCCACCAACATACTTGAATTTCGCCGGATCAGAATTGAACAAATATGCCTGGCTTTAGAGGAGATGTCGCTGACGTAAAATGGTATACCCCCGTTTTTTGGCCACAACCTTATTACTGTAATTCGACGTGTGACACGTCGAATTAAAAATGGCTCTGGCCGAGGGGGTACCGACTTGAAAAAACACACACCGAATTTCAGATTTGTCCGATATACGTGGATTTAATCGGGATATGTTGGATTGAAACTGGATTTAAAATCGCCGTTTCATTCATTTCTGTAGCCAACTTGGGCGGATTTGTTCCGGATTTAAGTTGGATTTATTGGATCTAAGTCAGATTTTCTTGACGTCAGTCGTATTTTTCCAGATTTTTTCGGATATCTGTGGATTTAATCCGAATTTGTTGGATTTTAACTGGATTTAAGTGTCGTTTCTTTTCTTTTTACTCGCATTTTTCTACCAAACTTGGTCGGATTTTTGAGCGGATTTAAGTCGAATTTTTCAGGATTTTAAGGATGTTTTTTGTTTAAATCCGCACTTTTCATGGACTTGAATCCGGATTTGCGTGGATTAAATCCGTATTTCACACCAAGTGTACACTGGATTTATGAAGTCGGTACACCCTCGGCTCCGGCAATTTCAACGAAAACAACGATGAACAATTTTTATGAACATTCTGGGTTTTTTAATACCATGACTGAAAATTCTGAAATTATGCATTTCGTTTAGTAGTGAAGTGTTGGAAAAACAGTGAAGTTCATCAGGAAAGTAGCAGTGGGCCTATGTTTCAACTCGCAGGTATTTTCAGTCGTTCAAGTCTAAAAACAAACACACAAATAAAACTAGCAAACTCACCAAAAAAAAACTAGCAAACTGGTAACGAGTAACTAGGTGTGCCCTTCCCAACTAGGAGGCCGAGAATTTTGTGATTTGTGTACCATTAAATCACGAAAATCTCGACCTCATAGTTGGGAAAACCAGTTTTGGTTTGGGTGAATTAGTTAGACTCACAGGAAAGTTACATAGGAAGGGGAAGCCAGGGTTGCCAGAGGTCCTCACACATAAAAATATCGAATTATCGACCTTTCCAGTATAAAAATATCGACCAAACATCGAAATATCTTCTGAATATCTACTAAATAAAACCTCATCACGAGGGTATACAGTTACAACTAGGTAACTCTAAAAACATGGTTTTGAGATATTAATTGTCGAAGATTCAACTGTAAGGAAAGGTGGGAACTATAATCACAATGTTCAATAATTACCTGGAAAATTCTTGCATTTTTATGGCCTTTAGGGACCAAAAAAAAAATTATTTGTGTTACATTGACCGTTTGGATTGCTACAGAGTTACCTAGTTGTAGTAAATTCTTGTGACTTGAATTTCTAAATGGACAAAATCCCTAAACGCTGCATTCATAAACTAGGTAACTAAAGTTATCCAGTTGTTGTTTAAACCAATGTCATCTCTCGTTGCTATAAAAGAGTAAGTAATTAGAAATTTATCCAGTTGTTGCTTAAAAACCGTGTCATGAATTTAGAGATGCCTACTTGATGCATCATTCATACCGAGTCTCCAGATGGTCCTGGACATTCCTAGTTGTTACTAATGAATTCTGTGGAAAATTCTGATACAAATCAATGAGATACCTAAAAATGGCCAAAAATCGAGTTACCTAATTGTAATTGTATACCCTCGATCAGACATATACAAACTAAAAATATGCTAAGCCACAAATGTACGCAGTCACTAAGACAGAGCAAAACATAAAATTAAAATTCTTGGCCACAAATATCTGATTAAGTATTTGATCTCATCCAGTATCTGTCTCAGTGCAGCCCTAATTATTGACAATCTATTGTTAAATCCGTTGGAAAACACATTTATCTAGATGACAATGTAACAGTACGTAAACATTTCGAGTTTACAAACAAAAATGTTAAAAAAGCTATATCACAAGTCATGCACATGTTATGAAGAACGAAACAAATTGCGCAATTATTAATTCATACATTCTTCGTTATTTAAAGTTGTCAAAATTGCGCCGACATTCAATTTCGATTCACTGGTACCAATGCTCTTAGTGATAACGTTTCGTCAAGGTTGTTAAAAAAAAATTATTGTTTTTACGCGATCCCCCCCCTCTTCAAGACTTTTTTTTTTGTTGTTGCTTGGCCCTTTTGAATTAATACTTTTACTCTTCTTTACTAATGCAAATAAAACTAGCATATAATATTGTAGTCAAACACGTATAAAAATTTCACACCTTGTATTATCGTTAAAAGTTTAATTCTTCTTAAACGCATGTAGATAGAAAAAAATCATGCTACTGTAAGCTGGACCTTTGTCGCTGCGTGCTGGCAAATTAATATTGGCTTTACTATGTTTTAAATAATAGTTTTATTTTAAAAGGGCCAGGATTATTTCACAATGTTTCTTCAACAGTTATAAATTTTTTTCTGCAGTGATGTTGCATCGCTAAACTGCTATGAAAATTTCAGTTTTGCATTGCAAATGTCTAAAATTGTGGTGCATATTACGATGCGATACCGCTCATTTCGAGCCCTGGATTAGAATTTAGCTTTTTCGAGTCATCAAGCTTCATGTTAACAAAGTCCTAAGTATGAATGTCCCTTTAATAATTATAACAAATTATTTACAGATGCGCGATATGAAAAATAGTTTTCGATCTCAGCTGTTTGACTGACCTGACAGCAACTCAAAGATTTCGTTTTTCCAAGTGAACCCGGAAGTTCACGTTTTATATTGCTAATACTAAAAAAAAAAATTGCGGTAATGTGGCTTTTTGCAATATATTTATATCAACACTTAATTTTACCGTCTTTTATTGACTTAACAGAACTTTATCGACTTTTAACGACTTGGAAAAAAAATATCGACCAATTCGATAATTATCGATCAACTGGCAAGCCTAAGGGGAAGCCAATAGCTACCTTGCAAACAATCAACCCGTTTTTTGCTGACGTATTTAGCTACTATTGTTTAATAATAGCCGAATACATCAGCAAAAAACGAGAAGATTGTTTGCAAGGCAGTCATCGGCTTCCCTTTCCCATAAGCTTCACTTACGTAGTGATATCCACTCAAAACCAAAATTGGTATAAGGGAAGCTGCCAAGTTTCCAAAAAGGTCGGCATTTGAAGGTAGTGATATCCTTCAACCAGGGAAAGACCGCCAAGGATAATCTTATTAGTCAAGTTGATCGCACCTTCTAATAGTTCGAAAGTTAAATGAAAACTAGAACATTGCTACTCTCAGTAAGCAGACTTCAAGTTTTCATTTAAAGGGACATACCTCCCAGAGCCATTTTTCTCGATCCACCTCATCAAGTATATGGCCCCAAAGGTCTATTTCCTTACCGTTAGTCTTTCCCTTGCTAAAAATCCTTTTTAAAATGTGGCGGCTAGGAGATTTTCTGTTGAATATTGTTAACTATATTTAAGAACGACCAGTCACTAAATGATGCATTGCGCGCGTACAATAATCAAGACGTTTCATCTCTGTGCGTACATCTACTAATTTTCTAATAATTACCATGAGATCTAAAATCTAATAGACTAATGCAATAAAAATTAAAATTAATTATTCCAATAGATCGCCGAAGCAAAATTATAAGACACTAGCCTAGAAAACGATAAATTGTGATTTTAAAATACGAGAATCATTTCGGTTTGTGACGACACAATCGTTGACTTGATTCTGTCTCGTGTACTATTCACAAAGCCAACCGAGACAACAGCTATGCGAGGAACGCAGCTACCAACCCAGCCGACCTTGGCACTGTAATTGCTCGGATGATGATCTGCGCATAGCTGTAATTTGACACGCGGAATGTTATAATGCAGGCCGGGTGTCCCTTTAACTTCCAAAGTATTACTCAACGTGGCTAATAGCACTAACGTTGTGACCCTTTCCCTGGTTGAATGATATCACTACTTTCAAATGCCGACCCTTTTTGAAAACTTGCCGGCGTCTCTTATACCAGTTTTGGTGTTGGGGGTGATATCACAACTTTCATAGAACTGTGAACGTACAAAAGGTCACACCGTCTTATTTTCATCTCTACCTTTTTTTTTCTGGAGGAATTTTATCTCTATAAATTTTCTTATTTCATCATTTTCACATTTGCCATTGCCAAATTAACCGTTCCATCATCCAAACTGACACGGTTTGGCCACCTTCACATTTTTCGTCCCATTTTTGTGCACACTGGCTAACAAACGCTGATTTTCGTTCGCTTCTCTCACTCAATCACCGCATCCTCCTTCAGTTGTTTTGTTTATCCCTGCATCTTTCCCTTAACATTTTCCATAATTTGCAAGGATTTCAGCTGCATCAGGATTTATCCTCTACATGGTAAGATATGTTTTACACTTCATAGACAAATAACTAAATACAGATGCAAACCTATTTACGTTGCCTTTTGGACTTATAATATGTCAGACTGCCTGAGTGGGGAATCGAACCCAGGACCTTTGAAACCAAAGGCCGAGATCCAACCGCTGAGCCATGCTGATTCGGCTCAGCGGCTCAGTATGGATCAGCGGTAGGACCTCGGCCTTTGGTTTCAAAGGTCCTGCGTTCGATTCCCCGCTCAGGCAGTCTGACACATATATAAGTCCAAAAGACAACGTAAATAGGTTTGCATCTGTATTTAGTTATTTCTTGTGAGCCTTTGGCTTTCCCGTCTTTAATCATAGACAAATGTTACTTAGGACTGTTCTATGCGTCTTAACATGTATCTCTACCTTTTTTCTTTAGGAATTTTTTGTCTATCAATAATTAGCCGTTACATCAGCAAAATTGAGAATTGGTTCGTTTGCTTTCTTCGTTCACAGTAATGTGTTGGAGAAAGCCAGAAGACTGTTTACAGAAGGATTGGGCATTATTTCCGGTCTTTGGATATATTTTGTCTGAAAGTTTCTTACGAGTACAACATCAACAAACTGTCTCCCAAACCAGCAAGTAAACAAACAACTTAACTAGCAACAAGTGAACTAGGAATCCATAATAAAAATTTTCCAGCTATGGGAACGACAGTTTGTTGTTTAACTTTTAACTTTCAGTTTAAAAACATCTTTAAAAGCAGCCTTATACGACGCGCCATGGCTGTTTGCTGTGGCGTGCACATCACGTGACTGGGCTAGTCCAATCAGATGGCCAAACAGCCGTTGTTCTCGGTCGTCATTGGCTAACTCACGGTGACGTCACGGCAAACAGCCATTGCGCGTGGTTTAGGCAATGTCAAGCGACGCAGAGCAGCCAGTTATTTTGTTTTGTCCTCTGTTTGTTTGATGATCCTGTAACTGAAGCAGTATATTTCAACGTTGACAAAATCGTGACAATTGTTACCAAGGTATAGCAGTGGGCTTCATTCTATACATGGATACATTTTTTTTCTATCAAAGTTTCGTCGGTACAACTCAAAAATAAAAATGAAAACACTTCCCATTCTGACTAGTAAACTATAGCAAACAAACTAGAAAATTGTCAAGTAAGCTGGGGAAGTTGCAAAACTCGACTCACATTTTTTTGTTTTGGACCGCAGCACCTTTGCTTGAGTGCAAATAGGGCCAAATAAAAGTTCAGTGAAAATTAATAAAAACAAAAACAAAAAACAAAAACTCACAGGACTCGTGGTTACTCGTCCGCCGTATAGATACAGAGCACTAGACATATAATGAAAGGGATGAAACCATCTATAAGTCGTATCGTAGAACAATCCGTACCTGTATTCAGTGTTTAATCGCTGTGTATATATATGATTGAAGTCCTCTCTCCAGCAAAACTAAAACTATTAATTTCTCCGTTTCTATTCAATATATTCATTGGCAGCTAAAAACGATAGAACTTTCTATTTATTTCGCAGATGCAGGCTTTCAGAGCTGAGTTGAATTGTTTCATAGTGGCAGCAACAATCGACTGCATGCATAAACCTTTGTTGCGCGACGCCATAGCCGTAAAAAAAGGTACACGGATTATTTACAAAAACGTCAAGTGTGCCGTAAAAAACGGGTTATGTGATTGAATTTTCACTTGTTCAAATGTACACGGATAAAAATTGAATCATTTTTAATTGAAATAATCAAATGTACAATTGAGAAAATTACATCGGTTTAAGTGCTGTTGTGCTTTACGAATCATATTTTTAAAACGTGAATCACAACAGCACTTAAACAGATGCAATTTTCTCAATTGTACATTTGATTATTTACATAATAATTCTGGATCCCGGCTGAGCTGATAAAAGGAAAGTTAAAGGAAAACCGGAAGGACAACAATCACTTTAATCGCTTCTCATTGTTTTTGTGCACGTGTAATGTCTTTGCTGCGGTGCCTAACAATTCCTGGTGCACGTGCTAAGGATTGAAAACTATCGTCCAAACCGTTGATTGTTGATGGGTAAAATGAAAGAATCCATGTTTCAGCTAAATGCGTTTAGTTTTAAATCAAACTAAGCTACGTTGTTAATTCCGAGGCCTCGAAATTGACAGCTGGAAACGATGCAATGGCTTATTTAATTCACAGATGAAGGCTTTCAGAGCTGAGCTCAATTGTTTCAAAGTGGACAACAACCATCACTGCTGAGCACGAGGCTGATCATTGCTATCTTGCAATCAAAGATGATGGTTCAACGCTCACATTCTTTAAACGGTGCATCCAGTGATTTCAGCCACTGGATGCGCTTATTCAGTGACTGAGGCCAACAAAAACCACCGTTTGTCAGCCAGTGTGCGCAAAAATTGGATTGAAGAAATTTTAATCCGTGAAGCGTTTCTTAGCCAGTGTGTGCGAAAATGGGAGTGGGAGTGGGGAGATAGGAGTGCGAGTGTGGAGTGGGAGTGAGGGGGTTGGCAGTGGGGAGTGGGAGTGGGGCTAAGAGGGGGGGAGTGGGTCTGTAAACTTGATTCATGACCGGCTCCGTGAGTAGCACGGGCTTCCTCTAGTTTCAATTAAAAATGATCAATTTTTATCCGTGTACATTTTAACAAGTGAAAATTCAATCATATAACCCCCTTTTTACGGCACACTTGACGTTTTTGTAAGTAATATTAAATTTGACAGTTACGCGCTATTACAATCGCTGGAACTCGCGCTGAACGTCTTCATTGATAACTTGCCTCTCGTTCGAAGTCGTTATTTGCACCAGTACGTTGTCCAGAGCGATGTGAGAAGCGGTTTAGCATCGAGGTAAAAGCCCCAGCCATTCCCAGAAGTCGACAGGGATCGCAACAACTGAAAAGCTTCTCAGATGGCTCTGGACAACATAGTGGAACAAATAATGACTTAGAACGTGAAACAAGTTAACAATAAAGACGTTCGGCGCGACTTTCAGTGATTATAATGGTGATAAAAATAAACAAGCGGCTACAGCGACTGCCTAGTCGCACCGGTCTTCTGTACAGTTCCTCCACTTACAATGTTGAGGCGCACACCTCTATCATTCACTACCACAGCTATCTCTATTATACTAATCTAAAAGCAGTAGCGATCACAATTGCCGGTTAAAAGTGTGGTAGCTTTTAGGCCTATTTTACATTTTAGGCATAATTGTCAGTTTTTAGGCCTAATTTTAACCATCAGTTTTAATTTCGTAAGTAGCAGCTAACGGAGATACGGATTGTATAGTAAGCCTATTCATCTTTGCAACACGGTGCGCCTTCAGGCACACAGTAACAGTTTACAACGTAACGTGCAACGTAGCCTATATAGATCAGTGGTAGTACGGAAGTGACGAGAGAGACGCTGTTGATGAAGCCAACAGCGACTCGTAGCAACTTGACGTTGCCATGGTAACATGATTTTAGGCCTAATTTTCATTTTTAGGCCTAATTTTAAAAATACAGTTTTAATTTCGCAAGTAGCAGATATGCCTAATGGAGAATTTGGTTCGACGGTAAGCCTATTCATTCATGCAACAATGCGAAGAGACTATTTTAAACGAAGCTAAAATCCATTTGTTTTTATTAAGGATTTTAATTCGACGATCAAATGTTATTATTTAATTTAGTTACGTCGAAGAAATATTATTAGCTATGAGGAAGTAACGATGTTTTAATTTGCCACGTTAGTTAACTAACGTCTCACACTGAATCTAACGTTGTAAACAAAGGTCGCCAATGTCTGGTACCGTTGCGAAGTTGAAAAAAGCGACGGACGGAGTAAAACCTACGAGTGATCACTGTGGAGTACCTCATGCCACATACTCATGGCGTACTTCTCCTTGAATGATGAAAATCTGGTCACTGCCTGCACCAAAAGGTTATCAGAAGCCGAAACCCGGCCTAATTCCTCAGGCAGAATTACTTCTAACAGCTCCAAAGATTGAGAGGTTATTCTCAGCCATTAACCCTTGCACTGTACCACATGATGATCGAAAATGTTGCACTGTTGTATGCAACTTTGAGTTATTGTGTGCGCGGTGTATCTTGAGTCCTGCAAGTGTTTTGAGAGCAGCTACGTCTTCCTGGAAGGGGTGGCTTTAATCGATGGCCGCCATTGTTTTTGTAACCATCTTGGCTATCAACAAGGCACTCTTATACTGAAAACCTACAAACGATTATCTGTGTTCGTTCTGCGGAGAACTCAAGATAGGCCGCGGACACTATAGTTCACAGAGGCCTTGTTTTAACCCGTCCATATGCCGCTAATGTACAGGTTTGTGCAGCGTTCGTTGAAAAGACTGTTTTTAACGAACCTATCACACACGCTAAACAGCCGTTGCCAGCAACACACAACGCACGGCATCATCTCGTAAGTCATCTGAGATTATGTGCGCAAGGTAGTGGTAGATGCTGCAAGCTTCACTGGTTTGCCACTAAAAAGGACATTCCTCCCAGCGCTGCTTTTCTCGATCCTCCACATCAAGTACGGTTCCAAAGTTTTATTCAGTTACCGTTAGTCAATCCCTAGCTAAAAATCCGTTTTAAAATGTGGCATCTAGGAGATTTTCTGTTGAATATTGGTAACTTCATTTCCTGCGTCCCGCACATATATGGTCCTTTCCGTGCCTGCAATAACCATGACGTTTCATTGTTTCTGGTTGTGACGTCACCGCGTTAGTGATGTCACGTGACCCACAATTCGTCTGCTAGGCCAGACGTCGTTCACGTGATCACGAGAAGACGAGTGAGGAAGTGACGTTGTAGCATTACTATGCCGAGTCTCGCGACAGCAGCGTGCTGACACATGACTGCGCGTGGCTGTTATAAGGCAGGCCGGATGTTGCTTTAACAGTACATTAGTGTGGATAAAAAGCATTTTGATCTAAAGATACACACAGTCTTATCCGGGATGAACTAAAGGTCGAACCGTGTTTTCAGGTACACCTGCTGGGTAACTTTTTCACAAGTTTTAAGCAGCTCTTGAAGTAATTTACCCAAAGAATACAGAATTGCCAAATCATTAGCAAAACAAATGTTGTCGATGCACGTGCAACTAACATAGCAACCAACACTTTCGTTGATAAGTGCCTGGCACAGACATTCCATCCGGGGTTCTCTCCACCCTATCTCACACCATTGCTGGCTTGAAAAGATCTTGAGGTAAACCCACTCTATCGCACTGTCATCTCCTGAGTTAAACAGAAAACTCCACTCTACCCGATCATAGGCTTTGCTGGCTTCCAGGAAGCAGACAAGTACACCACAATCTCGAGCACGGTAATGTCGTACAGTTTCCTTAGGCACATGACTGTGCTTACCCTTAAAACCAAACTGATGATTTGTTGTTTTTAGGAAGGGTTCCCAGTCTTTCAAGAAGAAGTTTTTCAAGCACAGTTAAGAGAACTCCGGCTAAGGCAATGGGTCTATAATTAGCACTATCATAAGATTACCAGTGCGGTTTTTCTTAACTGGAGTAATTGTAACATTGGACAAATATTTAGGCACCCATGAGTGTGCAACGTAAGAAGAGAATCCTCTCGCAGGTAAACCATGGATTCCATCCCACACATAACGGACATGCTCCTGGCTCAACTGCTCCAATCCACAGGCTTTTCCAAGAGCAGTATTTTAACAATTCTCTGTAACTTCCTTTGCTGAGAACTTCGGGAACATTTCGCCATCCTCCAGTCCACTGGCCCAAAATTCTTGTACTTTGATTTCACACCCACCGTTCAGCAACCCTTCATATTTAGCGGCCCACAGGTCTGCAACGTCCTGTTCACTTGTTGCGTTATAAGTGACACTAGCCACGCTATGCTGCCCACTAACCAGGAACAGAAACCATGCCAGTCATTTTGAAGAGCACTTCGAGCAAGACCGTTGTTACGATGTTGTGTCTCCTTCCTTTTGTACGCATACAGTGCAGTCCGAAATGCCTTCCATGCAGCCACAACAGTGTATGCAACTCCACGTCTGTGTCTTCCACTCCATTTCCACACACTAATAGCCCTTTGGGATTTATGGTAGGCGTCCTTAACAAACCCAGTTCACCCAGGAACGCTTTTACAACGGTTGATGTTGCCCTTATCCGGACATGGCAACTCATATCTAGCATTACGTAAAGACATAACGATGCACTTAAAGAACGCCGCAATTGCTTTCTTGTGTTGGCGGTTTCCACACAATCATTCCTGTTGCAATCAGTCATTTCCACTGGAAGTGCAATGTTCTTGAGGTATATCTGCATGACCAGGGTACAGTGCTGTGTACTACTAGGAGTGAGAAATGCAACCTGTCCCGCATTGTTTACAGGCAACGAGCGATTGGTCTAATGGTAGCAAGGTCCGTAAATCCAGTTTAATAATCAGAGGAATGTGGTCAGATAAACCAACGTCGTCCCGGATCGCACAGCTCGCACAGTCCTCATAAACATGGTAAAGCCAAGATGCACTAACCGATTCTTCACTCAACCATTGGACATCAAGGATCTGCAACCCACTGTCCTGACACGCATCACGCAAATCTCTGAAACGATTCATGCCAATAATAATATAATAATAATTTGGCTTTACCACCGTTAGGCAGTCGGACAACGGAAGGGCGGTGAGCCACTAACACCGTGCCTTTTGAAGGACAATCTAGATATTGAAAGGGATTAGACAAACTTTTTCCTCATCCGAGCTACAAAATTGCCGTTAGCGGTCGTTTCAAGAAGGACTGAAGGTCCTCCTCTACAAAAACCCTGCACTGTCGACTGGTCCACAGTTTCGGCGCTCAGGGCATTCCAGATGCGGACAATCCGAACTGAAAAGAAGTTTAAGCGGCTATTTGTTCGTTCTGCCTGGACAGCGAGCTTCCAGTCATGGCCACGAGTGTTTATTGAACGTGGTGCCAAATCAAAAAATGGGTGATATACTGCGGTATGTCCTCTCAGAATTTTGTAAGTCAAAATTAAGCCAATGTCAGCATTCCAATCACCCATTACCAGAGAGCAGGGCACTAAGCGCACCAAGAGTAACCCGTATCTTTCCCAGGTAGCTGTCAAAATCCTCCTGGTTACTCCGCATGTCCACAGGTATATAAACGTTAATAACACCGAAATTGGCATCTCCACCCTGGCAGCGCAGCGCCAGCATTCGTGTATCTTGTATGGGAACGACAGCAATGCTATGCTCAAGCGCCTTTCTCCTCAACATAGCCAAATAACCATTGTGGTATACCAAATAAAATTCCAGCCACATTGTCTACTGCAGAGCACCCAGTGCTTCTCATTTTTAGCTTCCCCTCTTCATGATAGCCCTTTTCTGAAAATTCCCGTGCACAAACAAACTAAAACACTGCCTGTCGAACGTGCTAATTTAAAAACCAAGAAACAGAATGGAGCCAACATTCCTTTCTGTAATGTTCAAATCCCCAAGTGCATATTAGGACAATAACGTCAACTTCATGAATCGTCGGAGTTTTACGAAAACACGAAACTGCTTCTCGTCAGGGTTCGGAGCTTTTACGTTTAACTTCGTTTGTGAGCGGCATAAAATTGAGTTTTAGAACTTATAGTTACAAATAATTATAGGCACCTGTTAACCATTTTGATAGCGTTGCCCATATACCGTACTGAACACAGCATCCACGTTCCAGCTTTTCCGTCACCCGATAGGCTGATGTGGATCACGTGATCTAGTTATGAAAATCTAGTTATCATGCTGCTGCGAATAATGTTGTTCCATTTTTATTTATATTGCTCGAATATTCTGCGGTGCTGTGTATAGGAGTCGAAAAGGTGAAAAGGCGCCTTTTAATATGAAATACCAACGCTTGAGCAAACGAAATTACAAAACACCGTAAATAAAAGTTACTTCGTAAATCAAAATCGTAAATCGAAATCGAAGCTGAAATAGAATCTGTAAATCGAAATTACTTAAGAGAATCGTTTTGCGGTAAGAAAACAAAAATTGACTCACCGAATGCCTCTCGTCCTATTATGAAATCTGTAATTTGTTCGTTTTAGCAGTTAAAGGCGCCGATTCACCGTTTCGATCGCGTTGGCCATATTCTAAACACAGCATCCACGTTCCAGGTTCTCCGTTGTCCAATAGGCTGATGTGGGTCACGTGATCTCGTTTTAGTTATGAAAATTTGCAGCGCTGCAGCAAAGTGCTGTTCCTTTTTTTTTTAAGTTACCGCTGTTTTCTTTATATTGCTCGAAGATTGTACGGTGCTGCATTTAGGAGTTAAAAAGGTGCCTTTAACCCTTTTCCAGAAAATTTCAAATCTGGAAAAAATTTATTTCATTGAAGCACTCGGGGAAAGCACTGCAGCCGAAAATGGGAAAACTTGCTGGGTTATTTTGGCGAAGTTTACTCAAATTGACATTTGCATTGCACTGTGTTCTTCGTGCTTTGAATAGAATTCTCAGTTTGTAATATCATTTGATCGTAGTATTTAAACACTACAAGAAGACACGCAACCATAAACCAAAGGAATTTCGTTAACGACACACATTAGCTTCAAGTTAAAATAGTCTCGATACCGTGTTGCTTGGATGAATTGGCCTACTCTTCAACTAGGCCTACTTGATAATGCGTGCACCTCGTTATGAAGAAAAAAAACGTAACTATACATACGGTTTTTTTTTTCTTCATAAAGAGGTGCATGTGTTGTTAAAAGCCGAATGATTTTTTTTTTATCGTGTTTGAGCTTTGGCTACATCAATGTCGTGTAAAGCCATGTACGGTTCCGGGAAAAAAAAAACGTCTTCGTTATACGAAAGAAGTTGCAGGATTAATGTATGTGAATCTGAACGAAAATGTTGATATCTCGAAAACTATTGGACAGAATTGAATGAAACAAAAACTGGGTTGCGTATTATGATACCAGCTACATTTCTATGCGTATTACATGAAATGGTAAGTAGCCAAATATAATTGGCCGAGCGAGCAGCACAAGTTGATAACTAAGATAACTAATATATCTTATAAATTACTGGATAGAATTGAATAAAACAAAAACTGGATTAATTGTTATGATATATGCTATATTCAGCAGAAAAATATAATATGCAACTCAGTCTTTGTTTCATGAAAATCCTTTCACTGGTTTACGAGATATCATCAGATATCATTAAGTTTTTCTCGCTCGGCCAAGTATTTTCAGTCAGTTAACGTAGTATTTAATAAAGGTAGAAATACAGTAGACAATCTAATAAGTAGTTCAATTTTTGTTTCATGAAAATCCGTCCTGTAGTTTTCGAGATAACAGATTTTCTCCATGGTTGTTATTACGACCCTCGATATAACGAAAAAGGGCGTGTTTTTTTTGACCGGAACTGTACACATTTGAGCAACGGGATGCTTTCGATTCTTCCAATTACGAGTATCGCTGCGTGGCGATCATAATTGGACCTGATCGCTTTGAGTGAGTACTGCTATACGCTAGGTTTGAGTTACGTCATTGGGTGAATGCGTG
Organism: Lithobius niger; assembly: GCA_023313725.1. Classification (NCBI taxonomy): domain Eukaryota; kingdom Metazoa; phylum Arthropoda; class Chilopoda; order Lithobiomorpha; family Lithobiidae; genus Lithobius; species Lithobius niger. The sequence continues at coordinate 3,257 of JAHWFP010055744.1, read as the reverse complement.
CAGTAGTATAATCCGTGACAATAAGATAAACAATTCTTCCCGACGAAAAATTGTTATCAGTCGCTTCTGAACCCTTGCATTGGATGTTGCCATAAGAGTCGGAAGAGCGATATCTGATGCCATCTCTGATGCCAAATATCTGAATATTTCTAGCCACTAGTTGCAAAACTGGGGAAAGCTAGCAAGCAAGCGAGTAAACTCATGGCGGCTATCGTTTCGTAAATTACTTCACCGAATTTAACTAGAAGCAAGTGGCTTTTTACCGGAAAGTTTCTGAGCGCATCCACTGAAAGTTATTATGAATTGATGTATTGACAGAAAATAAACTATAGGCACGACTACCTAGGCAACCGGTCTTCTGTACACCTCTTCCACTTTCGAAAATGTTGAGGCGGACATCTCTATCACGCACTGCAACAGCGATCTCTATTACATAATCTAAAAGTTGTAATTATCACAATTATTGCCGGTTAAAAAAATGTGTTAGCGTTTAGGCGTAAATTTAGAGTTTAGGCGTATTTGTCAGCTTTTAGGCCTAATTTTTACTTGCCGTTTTAATTTCGTAAGTAGAGGCTAACGGAGAATTGGGTTCGAGAGTAGGCCTATTCCATTTACACAAGACGGCACGGAGACTTGATGTTGACGTGGCAACGTGATTTAAAGGCCGGTTGCCACCAAATTAGCATTGCAGCATCTAGGGCCTAGGCCTATCGAGTCCTCTCTCGCAGGAAGCAAAGGAATGCTCAAACCAAACTTTTAAACGCTACAAACAAGCCACGTGACTCATTAATTATTGAGTAAAGATTTGGTATGCCCTCACTCGTGCACCTGGAAACAAGCTATAAAGCTTAACGATATTAGTGTCACTAGATGGCGCCACGGAAAAATATAAAGAAATTCCCCTGGCGCCATCTAGTGACATAAACTTCTGGGCCTAGATAGGCCTAGATGCTACAATGCTAATTTGGTGGCAACCGACCTTTTAAGGCCTAATTCTCAGCTTTTAGGCATTTTTCTTTTTTACTTGCCGTTTTAATTTCGTAGGTAGCAGTAACGGTGACTTTAGTTCGAGAGTATAGGCCTATTCATCCATGCAACACGGTGTCGAGACTATTTTAAATGAAGCTTATGTGTGTCGTTAACGAACTCGACTTGTTTATATGGTTGCGTGTCTTCCTGTAGTGGTTAAATGGGACGATTAAATGTTATTATTTCATTGAATTAGGTCGAGAAAGCCTCTTAGCTATAAATGGAAGCAACGATGTTTTAATTCACCGTGGTTTTTAACAAATTTGTGGACCGTTCCGGAGTTGAAAAAGACGACTGGTTCGGCTGTATAGAAGACTAATACCGTGTGTAAACAAACTACCACCGTGGCATTTGGGTCTGCGACTTCCTTTACTTTCTTTTTTTTTAATTCTCAAGAGCAGGATCAAGAGAGCTTAAGTGTTTAGCAGCGATAGTGCACGCTAATTAGAATTTTTTCTACCCGTTTTCTTTTTATTTTTCATTTTCGGCCTAGTGAAGCGAGTCCAGTATTTATTTGCCTCGGGCCCAAACGCCGTCCCCGCTACCATGGCAACCTGACGGCTCTCGTACAGGAGTGTTCGTCATTGAAGTAAGCGTGCTATGCGGATGTTATTGAGTCATCTCAAAGAACAACTCATGTGTTCATACTTTAAGGACGAAGTTGTTTCTTGCGACGTAGTAGTTGAGTTTTGCTTTGCGAGCGTGGGGAGCGGTCTGAAAAATGCGGAGGCTTGTGAGCGGGAACTGATTTGATTTGAAAGACGGATCTGTTTTGAAGAACGCTTACCGCGTGTGTGTGTGCGCCTGCCATGGGACTTTTCAGGAAAGGAAGTTTGTTTGGGCGTTTTTCAGATAAACGAAAACGGCAATCGAATGACGAAATCATGACGGACAGTGGCAGCCCATCCCGGCCCAGGAGTTACACCACCAGCAATGTACCGCCCCCCTCAAGGTAAGAAAATAATAATTCACTAATTGCGCTGCTACGTTTAAATTGTTTATTACCGGTTGGGTGTTTGGTTGGTGGTGGTGGTGGTGTGTATTTTTAATTTAACAAAAAAGTCCAGCAAAGTTTTGAAAACTTGAAAAACACGGAAATGTCAGGGAAGATTGAAAATAAGGGGGGAGGGACTTGAATTTTTTTTTGAAAATCAACGAAAAGGCAAGCCCCCACCCCCCGCCCCCCCAAGAGAAATGCCATTGTATAATTGGATGCACTAATGTCTTTAAACGACTTTTTCTGTACGTGTTTGGTAACTACTTAAAACCCTAATACGTAACAACATGAATGACCATCAAGCATTCTTGTTTGGGGGAAAAGGGAGCAAAAATAATTGAAATTGAGGGACTTATGCAGTTTACGGGGTCAGTTTGCACGATTTTTTTTTTGGCTGAAATTAACATGGTTTGTGGCATTTTACGATGATTGCGATTTTTTTTTAAATTAATTTCTTTGAGTCCTAAGTCAACCGAAGCAATTTAATGCTTATTTGGCTAAACCGGCTCAATTTTGAACATTACCAGTACAGCCTTATTGGAGAGAAGAACTATCTGGTAAAGGGAGGGGAAAACCGGGGATTCGAACCATCATCGTAGGGGCTGAAGGATTGTCCAGGATTGGCCAGAATAAGTCTCCATAGCTGCTGAAGGAGCATGGTAGCCTCTCACGCTACCCTGGCAAGCAGTCCTGGCAGAGACTTTGCCAAAATCCCCTTTCCAGGGGTTCGACCAGATTCGCAAACCTCCAGCAACCAGGCAGAACTCTCTCACCGCTCAGATGCTAACCATTTTTTAATTATCTTCATTGGTTATCTCGATAACTAATTAGTTACCAAATATTCAATTGGAATGAAATATCCTTTAAAAATTCAACATTGGAGAAGTTAAAGGTGCTCCTAAAATTGGAAAGAATGTGATTAGATGCGGTTTCTGATGCTATATGTTTAGCCGCAGAGAACGCAGCAGCGCGAGCGACTCACCTAATTTAGACAACAATTATTCTGCAAAAAATTATTTGGTGTCTTCCCGTTTCACCAATCAGGAATGAATCGTTCGCCAATGTTATATTTTTAAAGAATATTTTGATTATAATTGCATATATGATCTATTTGGATAACTAAATAGCTATCGTCATAACTAATGAAGATAATTAACTATTATTAGGAATTAGCGTGATAAGTACCATAAACCATAAAAACAAAACTGAACTCTTGAAAAAATGACCCCCC